>JASDQU010308773.1:22747-32783 GCA_032191745.1 Picea mariana
TATAATAAAACATGGGAATCACACATAGATAATGTTGATAAGTCCTTGCAACTCTTGAGAAACAACCGATTATTTGTGAAGCACTCCACATGTTATTTTGGGGCTCATGAGGTTGAATATTTGGGTCACAATGTAAGTTAGGAGAGTGTATGAGTTGATCCCAATAAACTAGTAACTATGCAATATTGGCCCCATCCCAAAAAACTGAAGAGCTTGATGGGATTCTTAGGACTTACAGGATATTCTTTTCTCTCTTTTCTCTTGTGTTCTTAGGTTTTTCCCTACATCTCATGCGATTTCTCTAAATTTTTGGGTTAATTACACTATAGACCATGCATTAACCAGTTGGAAAGCCACACGAAAACAATAGCACAAAGAACACCAAGATGCTTCCAAGGAGGGTGTAACATCCTCATCTCCCTTATGGGAAATGCCACATCGAAATTTCAACCTCTAATACCATTTTGATTTACTGAAATGCTCTTCATATGCAGAGAGTTATGCAAAATAATAACAGTATACCATAATAATTCATAAACACAATTATAACAAATATTCCCTAAAAACAACTCATAAATGTAGACACAATAATTAAAATGAGCTCAGGAAAGACACTTATCTTATGAATAATAACACCAATTGCATGCATACCTTCCACGTTCCTCCCATCCATACACCACATTGCTCATAACTCTTAGTAGTGGGTCACCCCCGAGTTGGGGATAAAAATCCACCAGGAAAAGAAAATCCTAAGCTAGGATAAGGTCTCTCAGACAATAACAATTCTCAGACTCAGGTGCCAACTCTAGAAAACAACCTACAATCCTTCATCCCCCACATCCATGTCCCACCCCAGGAAGTGTGCCCCTTTTTTTCTCAAAAGTCCTTTGGTTTCCCCACTTCCCTTCTAGGGATTTAGAAACAGGCCAGACATGGAGTCTTAGAGCCCTATAGCTACATCTTGGGACCTTGGGCATAAAATCATAACAATTCTCTCACCTGCAGAGAAATCTCACACGCCCAACAAACCACTTCTTCAGTCCAATTTCCAAGATATTGCTTTCCTATAGCTCCAAATATTTCCTTGGTACAAGTATAGGTGATGGATGAAGTAAGGTACAAATATCAGCAGAGTAATGAAGGTGAGAATTCTAATCGAATGATGTCCAAATGAACTAAATCACCCCAATTATAATTGCATGTTCCCAACTTGACACTTGTCATGTTGGGAACCATCTTGGTTCCAAATGGGATACATTTTCCAATTTAGAACATAGGATATATTTTATATCCATAGTTTTTAAACTTTAGACTTTAGGAATATTAATAAAATATTCCATTGGGATTAAGCCCCCTTAGCTTAGCCCCTTAATCCTATACTCTTAGCCCCCCTTTTCCCATTCTAGTGGAGTTTATCCCCCCATTCTATTTTACCTGGTAGGTCTATAGTAGTGATGTGCTTTCATTAATATCTCAGTGTAATTGTAGTTTACAATAATAGGTTCACTAGCCTTTTAACATCTAGGCTCCTCGGTCTAATAATCACATAGGCAATTTGGCCTATAATAATGATCCGGATTTTATGAGCAGAACAAAATGACTACAGATTATTAACAGGTGCATAACAAAAAATAACAGAGATACAATAAAACTAGTTTTCTATTCAATAAGGAAATAAGTTGAAACTGTAAAATGAAGCGGAAAACAAGCTTGTTGGAATGGTGACGGCTTATCTCTGAGAAGAGATGTGACGAATGCACTCATTTGCAAGAAGATGATTACAATGAGGCTCTGAAGGCCTTTTTATAATAAACAAGAATGTCAAAAACCATGAACATCCAAAAACCTAACCCTAGGAGATGAAGCACCTAAAGTCATGTGGGCCCCGTTTGGGTATGTTAGTACATCAACTTCTCGGGGTCGTAACTTTTGCATACGATCTCCGTTTTAGGTGCATGATAGTCAGTTTGAAAGGTATCATTGAGAAGATTCATTTAGGGGGAAACATCAAAGGAAATTCCACGTTGCCATCTGTTTGGGGGTGGAAGGTCGTGAATTTGGTGAGCTTGGTGTCCAACAGTGACTAGAGACTCGACCAGAATGTGCTGAGAAATCAACTGTCATGATATGAGACAATGGTTTGTGGGATTCCAAAATGTACCCAAACTTGTTCAAAGAAGAGCCTGACAGTGGCCTTTGTTGTGATGCTCTTCTTGCAGGTATCCAGAATCACCATCTTAGAAAAGCGATTAACAACCACAAAAACATAGCAATTGAATACCTGCTTTGTGGATGGGAGGCTCGACATGTATTCCATTGATATGGATTCCCATGGCCTATCAGGAGTAGGAAAAGGGGTGTACAAGCCCTGTTTCTTAGTGGTTAGTTTGGCAATAGTGCAAGAAGTGTAGGATTTGATATACTTGTTGACCTCTTGTCGAAGTTTCTGCTAGTAGAAATGTTTCTGTAGCATTGCCACTGTCTTTTCAATGACGAAGTTTCCTGCCACTTGACTGTAGTGGGATTCCTAGATAAGATTCTCTCACTTGCTTGATGGAACACAGATATGTCCCAGACGACACAACAAACCATCTTGAAGATGGAAATTATCAACAACTGCATTTGCACCCAACATTTGGTAAGTGGTGGCGAAGTCCGGGTTTGTCTCATAAAGTTGGGGCCATCCAAAGGTCTCATGGTCGCAAGAGTCTAGCACCATGGTGAGTGCCACGACTGGTGGTATGCTGAGGAAATCAGTGACATGGTTGGTGCTTCTTGTTTTATACTTGATGTTGAGGTGGAATTGTTGCAAGTAAGTGGACCACTTTTGATGGCGATCATTCTGCAATTTTCCTTGTGTCTGCATGAATTGCAGTGGCCAATGATCAGTGTGGATGATTTTCTCCTTCCCAAGAATGTAATGTATCCACTTGCGACAGGCTTGCACAATGGAGTGCATTTCTTTGTCGTAAGTAGGGTACTTACGAACAACATATGATAGTGTCTCACTATGATAGGCCATGGGGTGGCCATGCTGAGTGAGAATGATGCCCACAACATAGTATGAAGCATATGTCTCTATCTCAAAGGGTTGTTGTAGGTATGGTAGTGAAATTACTAGGGTTGAGCACAAGCGTTGCCTCAAATCATCGAACACTTGTTCTTGGGATTGGCCCCACACAAATTTCTCCTTACCACCACCCCTGGTTATTTGGCTGAGGGCCCATGCAATATGGGAGAATCCCAACATGAAACTATGGTAGAAATTGGCAAGGCCCAAGAAGCTTTGAAGCTCAGTGAGTGTGGTTGGGGCTGGCCAGTCACAGATGACTTGGATCTTGGTTGGATCCACATGTACGCCATGATGATCAATGATGTAGCCCAGGTAATGGACCATGTCCATGCCGAAGGATAATTTTTCCAAGTTGGCGTATAGCTTGTGCTGTTGCAGGGTGTGTAGAACCTGTTGAATATGCTGCAAGTGTTCGACCCAAGTCTTGTTGTAAATGAGAATGTCATCCAGATACACCACTACAAAATTATTGGTGAATGGTCGCAGGATATCATCCATAATCCTCATCAAAGTGGTTGGAGCATTTTTCAAACCAAAAGGCATGACCAACCATTCAAAAAGGCCTTCCTTTGACTTGAAGGCAGTCTTCCATACATCTATCTATTATATCCGGACCTAGTGGTAGCCAGACTTCAGATCAATATTACTAAAGTATATTTCCCCTGTGAGTTGATCAATGAGGTCGTTGATTCAGGGAATTAGGTATCGATTTTTTACTGTGATTTTATTCAGAGCCTGGTAATCAATGCAGAGTCACCAGGTTCCATATTTCTTCTATACCAACATGATTGGGCTCTCGCAAAGTTATGAGTTGGGATAGATGTGCCCCTTATGGAGCAGTTCTTGGATATTTCACTTGATCTCCTCATTCTCTAATAGAGAGTGACGATAGACTAGCCCATTGGGTAGTGGTTTGTTGGGGGTCATATCAATGGGTTGTTTGACCTCAAAGTGCAGAGGTACCCTGGTAGGTGAGGAGAATATACTTGAGTATTCTTCCATGACCTTATCTACTTGCTTCTAATGTTTGGAGAGTTCGGCTATAGAGAACTTGGATGTGGTTTTGGTATTTCACTCATTCTGAGAGTGAATCACAAAGAAGACAAACTTCCCCATCCAAGAGATGACCTTCCTGCAGTGCTTGGCAGAGATCAAGGAAATAATACTAGGTGGGACTACCTCGGGAATCCTGTACAATATCATGTTCAAAGTAATAATAACACTATGAGGCCTAGACTCATATACAACATGATGTTTCCATAAATAATGTTGGCCCAAAAGAACATCACAAAATTTGAGAGGAGAAACATCACACAATACATCATCTTTGAAGGGTTTGATGTCGTACAACAATTTACACTGTTGGATGATGCGAAGATCGCTTCCTTGGCGGAATTCCTTGACGGAGCCATTAAATGGTGTAGGGTTGTGGGTGAAGCGTTGTCGGCAGATCCAACCACTTGAAGACCTCTACTAAGATGAGGTTCTTCTGGCTACTGCTATCAACGATGAAGTGCAACGGGGTTCCTTTTACCCACATCTATGAATGGAAGAGGCGCTCTCCTTCTTCTGGCTCGTCTGGTTGACCAGGATGGAGCTTGGTGGTAGCAACGGTGGCACTGGGTTTTGCGTCAATGATCTGCCTTCCCCTTTTTGGTTCTGACTTAGAGTTAGAACTTGCATCTAATTGAGAGTCTTTCACTTCAGCCACCAGCGACTTCTTTGAGTGACAGTCAATAGTGTTATGCCAAGGGCTCTTATGGAAGTCGCACCACTTCCTGGTGTATTTATTTGTCTTTTGATATCCTTCTTTGCTTACGTCTTGGACTGGTTGTCCTGATACTATCCATATTTTCTCTATCCTTTGTTCTGTGAGTTGGGGCCGCCCTTTCCTAGCTTTTGTTGTGAGGGGTTCCTAGGCCCAAATTGTTGCATCTTTTGTTTGAGCTTCTACTCGATTTTGATGGCATATCGGTAGGTCGTGCCCGAGGATGAGATGTCCATAAATTCCATTTCGGTCTAGATATATCTATGCAAAGAACCATGATACTTGAGCACCCAATGTCACTCTGAATCTTTGATACCCAGTTTGGTGCGCAAGGTATGGAATATGTTTATGAAATATGGCATTGCTTGGTCTCTTTCTTGCCACAGTGTGGTCCATTTGGTATACAAGTCATCGTAACTTTCGACAAGGTAATATTGTTCCTTAATAGTATCCTTGAAGGATTCCCAGGTGGTCGTGATTGTAAATAACGAGGGTTCCTTTGTTTCCTTTTTCTCATAGAAAGTTTCCCACTAATCTTTGACATGGGGAATGGATTTGAGGAGCACAAAAGTAATATTTTCTCTATTCGAAAAGTTATGGATAGAAAAATACCCTTGTAGTAGATTCAACCACTTGTCTACAAAATATGTGTCTATCTGACCTTCAAATATAGGAATATCGAAGTTTATTTGCACCTTGAAGGGGGAAACACCTCCGCTCGAAGAAGATGCATCGCATGTTGGTAGCCATCGAAGGATTTGCGCGAAACTATCCATCATCTCGTTCCTTTATTGCATGAGGGATTGCTCAATAATTTTTTTGAAAGGATCTCTTGTCCCGTCATCTTTCTTTTCTCCTGCCATGAGAGGTCGCTTGGGTGTGCAAGAGCTTTTTTCCTCAAGAGAAACAAGTTCGACACCCAACTCTTTGTACTCTGACCTTGTTGGGGACATGCATTAAGATGACAACGAGCAAACCACTCTGATACCACTGATTCAGATTTTATGAGCAGAATGAAATGACTATAGATTATTAATAGGTGCTTAACACAAAATAATAGAGATACAGTGAAACTGGTTTTCTATTCAATAAGGAAATAAGATGAAACTGTAAAATGCAATGGAAAACAAGCTTGTTGGAATGGTGGCGACTTATCTTTGAGAAGAGATGTGATGGTTTCACTCATTTGCAAGAAGATGATTACAATGAGGCTCTGAAGGCCTTTTTACAATAAACAGGAATTACAAAAACCCTAGACATCCAAAATCCTAACCCTAGGAGATGAAGCGCCAAAAGACATGTGGGCCCTGTTTGGGTAAGTTAGTACATCAACTTCCTGGTGTCGCAACTTTTGCATACAATCTTCAATTTAGGCGCATGATAGCCCACTGGAAAGGTATCATCGAGGATATTCATTTTGGAGGAAACAATGAAGGAAATTCAATGTTTCTCCCCATTTTCCCAAAAAACGTTGTTTAGGGACTCAAAACAGCTCAGGAAGTTTCACGACCCGAAAAATTGCTAAAAATAGTAAATTACCAAAATTGCCAAAAAACCATTTTGAGCCAGTTGGAAAAGGTGGGTGGCCACCAATATCTACCTGGATCAATAACCTAACCAACCTATAAAACATATGTACAATTATGACTGGGGATCAACCTCGGGGTATTAAGTTCCATTCCCCCTTATTTATGCATTGTCCTTAGTGCATTATATACAATATACATTCAAATTCTTCAAAAATATCCATGCCTTTTCTATTGAATTTTTTTATCCTCTTGGTCCTCGACATTTGAAGCACCAAATTCATGTATTCACACTTTAGCTGAAAGTTATTTTCTATATTCCATAGATTTGTTTCAGGAAATAATTCTACTCATTGTGGCATTCTTGAACTTCCTCTTCCTTGTTTCACTTTCTCTTCAAGGTTCAAGCATCCTTTCACTATTGCATAGTCCCTCAATGATCCATGTTGCCAAGGATTTCACACACAAGGAGAGCACCAACTCATTACTGGACCCCAACTATTGATCTACAATTTAAGGCTCTAATGTCCCAATAGTAGCCATTGTTCCYAAGCATTCCATCTTCAATACYATCATCTCATMTRTATCACATAYATATAGTCAACATGAGACAATGTTAGAATAATTCTATTTAGAAATCAATTATTGTTTCATAATAAAATTCAGATTTTTCCAAAATATGAAATTCCATCTCTTATTTTTTGGACCGTTGTAACAACAAGCATTGATATTTCTYATGGCTTTCAAAAGTGTCCTTGAGACCACTTTTTTTGCAATCTTTCCATCTTGCATTCAACTAGACAGATTATTAGTATTTCATGTATAATATGTTTTCATTGCAATATGTACAAAATCTTACAAAGTGATCTTATAATTGTATACACTTAACAATCCAATCAAAACTATCAAACCATTTATTAAATAGAATGAAATTATCATTCTCTACATAAGAATTTTTGTCCATTATATTTTTCATTCTTTCAACATCATTATTTTCATTACTCTATTTCTTGAAAAAAAAAATCATATAGTCAATGCTCATGTGACTACTTGACATGCAACTTTGTTGTTGCAATGTCTAACAGTCATTGAAATGTTCTCGAATCCATGAATTAGTAATAATTGTAACATTTATGTTGTTAGAGTAATCATTTCCATTAAATAACACATATTCATGCATTAACAAGAATACATTCAAGAATAACAATTCTGTCATGCATAAGTGTAACTCTACCACTTACACACTATGCATGAGTGCATTTCTCAATGCATATCTATTCAATTCACCTTTGCATTGATTTCATAATTCCAATTATATAAGTCATGTATCCCACCATGGTGAATTGGAAGGTCCAGCCAATGCCTCGACACATAATCCGTATGCTTCCCTATGCTTTCTTAGTTATCTGGATTCCTTCATTTTTAACCCAAACACTATACCAAGAATACAATTCTATGGTGCTCTTTAGTGTTAGCAAAAAGGCATTCCAAACCTTATTTATAAGCATGAAGTTTCCTTCGATACTTCTGTGGCACTAAAGCCTTTCCATATCCAGCCATGCCATAGCCTCATACATGACTATCATTAATGGAATTCATTTCAATAACCGGTTCATACCCTTTTATTTATTTGGTTATTAACGTATAACCAACAAATTCATGACATGTTGGTACATCAAATATATGCATTCAAATTATACAATAATTTCATTGTATAAAAAAATTTTGGCTAAGGGAATTCTTACCTAAATTCCCTTCAACAATTATGCACCATAAATTAATAAAATTCATACCTACACAACTACCATTAAATGAATTTGATGCTACCTAAGAACATGGTATCAATAGAAACTTTTTTTTATATGGATTTCTCCCATATGCAGTCTTATCGACAACATTTTCATCGATACAATCACTCTCTCCTTCCTGGAACAACAACCATCATTAACAAATGTCATTTTCATATACATAAGAATAGACTAATCCTAGTCTTAACACACACACACACACATATATATCTGTGTGCGTGTGTGTGTGTTAATTCATATTTATATACACTAAAATGCATCTTTAACGCGTTCATAAATGCATTTGCATTCCAATTTCTTATGCTAAGTATGGATGTCCAATAGACTACATCATAATTGTTTCTATAGTAATTGCAACAACTTCTACCATAATTCACAATTCTCTTTGTTTTGTCTTGGATGTCCTCAATTTTCCTGAATTCTTGCATCCCTCTTATGTTCTCACTGTATTGCACATGATTATTTTTGCTTAAGCACTTTTCTAGCCACTCCACTCTTGGCCACTTTGTACATTTGCAACCATATATTATGCTGATATTAAAATTTATCATTCATCATTTTCTATATCTCTCTAATACATGACCAAATTACATATCCAACCATGCTCTATTATTGATTTTAGTTCTTCAAAATTCATTTACTTTATTGGACCAAACTGTTTCAACTTTCCCTTTTCTGAGTTACTGGAGCTATTGTGGTTTCTTGCACTTTATTTATCTTTTTCGAGCCACCCAGCCTCAAACATGACTTACATAGTCAATTCTCCAACTTGTTGCAATGTTGCACATATGTCTTCTTCTCCAACTGTATAGAATTAAGTGGAAGTTATTAACAATGCTTTTGATTTCCATCATAATTTTCAGTGATATGTCCAACCCCTAGAGTGTCACCCATGTTTATTTTCCTCTTGAGATGGATTATTTTTAGGTGTCGTATCTTTTTCATTCTATACCAAGCATATAATCATTTTATTCTTCATGGTTCCCCATTAATATCCCTTTAGTAAATCACCTCCATGCTTTGGTCCCTTTGACTTGCCATCCCATTGTACCTTGGAAATGCATTCAATGCCTTTGGAATGTACTCAACATTCCTCTTCATTTTTGTCACAGTTCTCGAGTGCTACAGTAGACTAAAATAACTTTGAATTCACCTAGTGCTACCCTTTTCCACTATCTTTCAGTTACTCTTGAGATTTATCCAATTTTGATATGCTATGATATTTATGTAATACCTTCCCCATAAGTATGGTTACATACCTATAGAACCAATCTGCACATTGTGTAATGATTTATACATCACCTGGCACTTTTTAGCATACATGGTATTCATTACTTCACCCCTAAATTTATAACACTCACACCATGCTTCCACTGCACTACTTAGATGACAATAATGGAGGTACTACCCCCACAACTATATGACTGATTCTTGGAGATGTTTCCCTTGTCTCCATGTATACATTAGGTCCCTTTTTATCATAACAATAACACCTGGACTTACCATTCCTTTTTAAACAACTCTTCCCACAAAGTACTTCCTTATTGGTACCTTGGTATCCTCTAGAGTGAATGGACCTTCACTACTTCATCCCCTAAATAATATATTCTTACACTCATATTCCACTCAAAAGTCTGATGAACATGAGTCAATTTCTTGTAGTGGATTCCCAAGCCTTCATGGCTGCATCAAGACTCATACCTTATTATTCTTCATTATTTACCTTTGATCATCTTGTGAAATATTATTGTCACAAAACTTTTTCCTTGAGTGCCTCTACTTATCTTTAACCAAATTTCAACCCTCTCGCCTGTTATGAAAACCATCTCTCCACACTTCTATAGTTGAAATTCCATGCATA
>JASDQU010308773.1:67001-114082 GCA_032191745.1 Picea mariana
ACTATATCACAGCTCAATATATACAATTTAACAAAAACATGTATTATGTAATTTTTTTTTGGGAAGAAGTATGAAAAACGTGTGGAATAAGACCTGGGTCTGCAAATCATTGCCAGTGACAATATTACCCACTGTTCGTAAAGCAGGAATAAGAACGAATGGTGAAGGATGTCTGAAATTAGCCGATTTCCATTAATACAGAAAAATTAGATATAAAAAATGATGAATTGTATTTGTATAACTAATTACTTAGAGAACTATACAAAAATGAAGCTACTTAAGCTCTCATAGCTTATGTACTTATGATACTCACGACAAAAGTTCGACCAACTTTGGGCAAATGCCAGCGTCAATTACTGCCTGAATTTTAAAATTGGGGCCATCAGAAAGATATGATAGAGCCCAGCATGCATCTGCCAATACGTCATCATCTTGCACATGGAGAAGCCACCGCAGGGCAGGCAACGCATATTTCACCTGAAAACCACAACCAAAAATCTATGAAAAGAATCGACAATATGAAAAATCTTCATGCTAATAAATTCTGATATCCCCATCTTAAGCTGTATAAGGCCTGAATGTAGAAGCAACAGAGTACAATAACAGATACACATTCCCACACAGCAAAACTTCCAAGCTTCCAATATGATGAAGCTGATTAAACTTCCAAACTTCATAAACGGAAAAGGCCTGAATGTAGAAGCAACAGAGTACAATAACAGCTACACATTCCCCACACAAGAAAACTTCCAAACTTCCAATATGATTAAGCTAATTAAACTTCCAAACTTCATAAACCAAAAATGTTGCAGACGTGATATTCTTGGAATTGCGAGCAACGATAATTGCTTTGTGAAACCCAAAATGTTCAGCATTTTCTAAAACCTGATAATGGAGTCATTGTAATGAACAAGCATCTAGGTCCATCTAACGACCAAATTTACTAAGCACCAAGATCTATAAAAAAATCCACAGTAAATGTAAAGTAAGAAGAAAACCAGAAAATGGATTCTACTTACCTGATCGAATACAGGTTGGGGTTTACCACGGCAAAAATTTGACAGAGCCCATGTAGCATTTCTTATCATTGTAATTTTGGCAGTCTCATTAAACTGGGCAAGCACCTGCCCCAATGCTCCATGATCGATTGCAAGATCCCTATATTCTGCAGAGTCTCCAGCAATATTTCCCAAAGCCCAAACGGCCTTATACGAACACCAGTCGAACTCCATGTCAGGGAGTAGTTTTTTAATTAAAATTCAAAAGTACAGAAGATATAATGATATCACTGAAACTAAGCGGATGTATCTTATGAGATAAAGGTCAAAATTCTTAGGTTATGTCCTACGAAATTCAACAAAACAATCAACCTGTTCTCGAACGTTATCATGCACAGAGGTAAGAAGCTCCACAAATATAGGCAGTGCTCCGTAGTCAATCACAACCTTTGTATGCTCAGAGGTTCCTGAGACTATATTTGTCAAAGTCCAAGCTGCTTCAAACTGTATTATCAAATTTCATAACAAGATATCAACACAATTATAATTTTATAATGAGTAAATTTATTTTTGATAATTTAATCTAACCCAAATGATTGTTGGATGGAGTGTTATCTCCATCTGAATTCTATTTCAGTGAGAGAAAGCAATTACATATTACCTGGAGCTGAGGAATATCGCCCATCCTGAGAATATCGACTAACGGAGGAACTGCACCAGACAAGATGACTGCATCGATTGGAGGATTATTTTCTGCACAGCGAAGTCATTAATAAGAGCTAGTAAGATTGGTTGATTGAAGTAAAATCACACAGTCTGGTTGTTTGTTCTGACCAGACATGAAAGGTTCTTATGGGTTTGAAAAGAAGAGAGAATCTGACCGACAGATAATAGCTTTCGTAAGTAAATAACAGCAGCTTCTTTTGCTTGAATATCATGAGAAGCAAGGGCAGAAACAATCTCTGGCAAATTCCGCAACTGCACCAACAAAAAATTGCCCACTAGAGATCAATCTAAACACCGCATCTCAACATTAACATGACAGTAATCGAGATAATCGTAAATAAAGGTTGCATTCTATGGTGCATATCAAACTAGGGTTTCGATATGTTTATATATTTTATCTTCCGGCATTTGTTACAAAATGCATGGAGTTATGAATGACAATATTTGGATTGGAGTTATCAATTAGAATGTTGTATTTTATAGTTTTAAGATCCATATCATATCAAGATCCATCTTCAGACAAAACATTATATAAAAACGTTTAAACTTACCATTATAACAAACACTAAATTATATGCAATATCAATCTAACACTTGACTACAGCACAAAACAACATATTGTTATATACCAAGTTACTATATGAGAACTGACCTTTTCTTCCAGGGAAATCGTTTGATCATAGCCAGTAGAGCTTTGAGAATCGGGGGCAGATGCAACTGCTTCTCTGCGTTTTTTCAGCAGACTTTCCTCTCGTTTAGACTTTCGAATCTCCACCATGTTTTCCTCTCGTTTGCGACGGGCCTCTTCTGTGTCGACTGCAACCTTGTAGCGTTGCTTCCGGGCATCGGCTTTGGAATTGGGTCTGAGAGACATTTTGGCCTCCGGGATCTTAGGGTTCGCGCAGAAATGATCCGGGGGAGGGAAGGAGTTAGAATCACAACGACCCCACAAGCCTTAAACAGCTTACTCACTTCAAAACCCTTCAACTCCTTTTGCTCTCCGCGAATATTACGAGCCCGCAAGCTTTTTCTATTTGCTTGCCGAGATGTCTTCTGCAAATACACACCAATACAAAGAATAAATTGTGCGAATTACTGGCGGTTGACAGTTATTTCCCGCACTGTAACCGGTCTGCCCTATGTCTTCGCTTTCTTTCTAATTGGAATTTAGACAATAAGAACCCTTATTTGTTTATTTATATAGAGTAGGTTCGTCCCTTAAGTGGTCATACCTTCATAATGTCCGAAACTTTCGAGAGTAAAATTTTAAGTTTTTAAAATTATTTTAAAAATGGATAGAATTAATGTCGAGAGTAAAATTTTAAGCTTTTAAAATTATTTAAAAAATGGATGGAATTAATGTGCGAATTAACCTTGCTAGAAAAGTTCGAATTACAAAAAGATTTACATATTTTCATATATATATTTAAATGTATTATAGTTATATTAGTATTTTTAATATATAGATATATTATTTTTTTTTAAATTTATTATATTTTAAATTTAGAGGGGTAGGGTATGTATATTTTAGTAAATTTTATAAGTTAAATTTTTGGATGGAGGGGTTTTTTGTTTCACAAACAAGGCTTTTCATACATCAATTTGGGTTTCTTTTCCCACAAATAAGGGGTTTCATACACCAATTTAATATCCAATCAAATTTTTGAAAGGAGAAGATCCCTTATCCCACAAACAAGGGATGTCATACACCAATTTAATATCTAGCTTAATCATGACCTTAAAAATAAATTATTGTTATTATTATTAATTTTTTCATATATATTTTATATTTATTATAATTAGATATAATTATATTAATTTTTAAAATATTATTATAATTATATTAAATTTTTATTTAATCCATAATAAGTGTAAGCAATTTAGCCATCAATTTCTATATCTAAGGAGATAAGTGTAAGCAATTTAGCTATCAATTTCTATATCTAAGGAGATAAGTGTAAGCAATTTAGCTATCAATTTCTATATCTAAGGAAATGTGTTTTATAAAAAAATATTAATAACTTCTAGGTGAAAATGCAATGTCCTAAATATAGATATCTATACTACTTTAATCTATAAAATTAAAATAAATTATTAATGAATACATGTCGTATATACTATTTTAAATCTATAAAATTGGAATAAATCATAAATTAATAAATCTATAAAATTGACATAAATCATAAATTAATACACGTTTGTTGGAATGGTTAAATATAATTAAAGTCACCCCAAAAGTTTTTCTTAATATTCTTATAAATATTTTAACATTATGAATAGCTTTTTAAAGATGATTAGATAAATATAATATTTATTATTTTTATTTTTTTATTATTTTATAAAATAATAATAATATAATTTTAAAATTATGATTAATTTACACATAAAATCATAATAATATATTGACGGGCTTGCGGTTTTTCTTCTCACCGAGGTCCATGATTACGGTTAACCCTTTTTGGTGATCCTTTACAAATCATTCCGGTAAGGATCAAAAACTTCCTTAGTTTTTCACTCAATTTTTCCGCGGAGGCTTGGGCGGTTTTCTTGGTCTTCACATAGGCTGCAACTTCGGTTTCCACATTTACATCTGCACCGCGTAATGACTTGGGTTATCGGACATGGAACGATGGGAGTTAGCTATGGAGAAGGCACTAGAACACGTGGCCTCTTCACATCCTTTGAGCGGGGAAGACTCTGGACTGGGGTTCCTGGCAGATGATTTCTCACCTCTCGGTCAGAATTTGTTTTATCCCCCCAAGCCTCCTCCCCCCCTTACTGGTAAGCAGCCTGCCACCTTCTCACCTTCCAGAAATGATTGTTTTGTTGGTTGTTTCGAGAATTTCTCAGGTTGTTTGGCTTCAGACCGTCTTGTCTTTGAAGGAGGCCTCCCCTCCTCTCTTATTCCTCCTGGAAATCTAGCACTGGATTGGATCTCACATGAGGAAGGGTTTTTTTTTTCCTTCTCCTTCTACTACTAGCCTAGACCTCGAAGGAAGCAGTTTTTCATCAGAGGGCTCAAAGGCCCACACTGTCACAGGGTTTGTTCAAAGTAGTGAGCCGTTTAGCCGAGCAGTTTCTCTGAAGGTTACAATCTCTTCCAAAGGGTTTATTTCTTCCCTCCTTGACGTCGAAGACCTGAGGGGTTTCACTCTGGAAAGAGGGGCTACTTCTTCGTTCTCCCCTCCAATAAGACCAGAGGACTCCTAGGATACTAGGGGATTCCCTAGTGAACGTCAAAAACAAAAAAGGAAAGGACTAAAGTCCAAAGGTAAAGTGGGTAACCTTGTGCTTGGGGAGGAGGTAGGTATGAACCGAGTTGTGCAGTTGTCAAAACTGACACCGGTTGGGAGGGATAGCGATAGGTCCTTTGTTCTCAAAATGATCGTAGAATGGACCCATTCAGTATGGGAAGAACACCTTGGATATGCGCCAGATGTTATTGAATTAAGCAGAAACTAGTTTGCTTTCAATTTCCTTCAACTCGAACATGCAAAATGGGCTTTGGGAAAAAATTGGAGCATCAACAATTCTCCCCTCTTCCTAAAGCCTTGGAACCCCCTCTTCGATGCAAGCAAAGAGAATCTAGACAAAATCCACATTTGGGTCCGCCTTCCAGCTCTTCCACTATAGTTCTAGTCTTTGGATTACTTCAAAGCCATCGGAAATATCCTGGGTGATTTTCTTGAAGCAGATTTATCCTTTGAGGAGACAAAACAAAGAAAAGTCGCAAGAATTTTAGTCAATTTAAATGTTAGAGAAGGCCTTCGAGAGGAAATTGACTGAAGTTGGGGAAAGTTCACACACTCCCAACTACTAGACTATGAAAACGTCCCCTTTAGATATTGTCGGTGCCATCAGTATGGGAATCTAGTGATAAACTTCCACGTTCCCTTAAGAACTAAAGGAGACACTTTTTACAGAGCCAAATTAAAGACTGTGACTCAGGTTGATAGTAGCAGGACAAAAACTGGTTCAGAAAAGGAAACACATTTTTCAGTGGTTCCAGTATAGTCCACAGAAGCCACAAAGGAAACAGGTCAAAGTGATTGCTCTCCTTCTCCTGAAAGACAAGCAGAGGAAGGACACGAGATTACAAGCCTCACTACTCTTGATTCAGGAAACTCAAGGACTCTGGTCTTGGGTAATACTCTACTTTCTTCTCCTCTTGTTACTTTTTTAATTAAAAATTTGACACTAGATGGAAATGAGTGGTTGGAGGCTCTGAAAAACCTGTCATCAAACAATGTCACTACACCATTTCCTGAGAGAAACTCAAAATCTTACAAAGCAACTTCCCTCTCAGATGACCCACCCTCTCCCAAGCAACTTTTCCTTATATAAGAAGCCTCCTCATCCTCCTCCCTCTCAAATGAGACTTTGACTTCCTGCTACTTCCTAAGATCTCAAAAAGGTGACCCTTTCACGGGAGGATTGGGAAATGAGGAAATATCTTCCTTGGATAGGGAAGGTCGCGGGAGAAAACCCCGGTTTTCAAAATCTCAATCCAAAGGAAGGATGGATATTTTGTCCAGAAAACAACAATCAATTGAATGGGCACTTAGAGCATTGAGGCCTTGAAGCAGTCTTCCAGGATGAAGATTATGTCCTTCAATTACAGGGGTTTGGCAGGTGCCCTTAAAAAGCGCTCCCTAAAAAGTGTGATTTCTACAGAACACCCAGATGTGTTACTCCTACAATAAACAATGGGAGTAGGTGATGAGGTAAATTCCATCCTAGAACTTCTCCTCCCTGGATGGAAGTTTGATACAATGGATACTTCGGGCAGGTCTGGGGGTCTGGCCACAGGTTGGAACACACATACCATTCAAGTCATTAAATTCTGGGGTTTGGAATCTAGACTTGGTATTATGGTTTTGGCTCTAGATATTAAGGAAGTCATACATATCATAAACATCTCTGGACTATATCAGAGAAGAAAACCTTTTTGGGACTCTCTTCTCACAAAGTCCTTCTTTAAAGAGTTGCTAATTTTAGGGGGAGATTTAAACCTCTCTCTAGGACCTTCAAAAGTGTGTGGGGGGACAGCGCCAGGCCCGACCCTCTGGCATATTTTTTATGTCAAAAATTTGCAGAATGTAGATTAAGGAACCTTGACCCTATTATGCTCAAGCCTACCTGGAAAAAAAAAAGGTGGCAGTTGAAGGAGTTGTAAAATGACCGGAGCATTTCCTGATAACAAACTTTCTTTTGGACAAACATTTAACTTTAAAGCAATGGTTCATTTTTTGAGGCTTGTTATATCACTATCCAATCTTCCTGGAATTTAGATAGGGTTTTGAGAAGCTAGCCAACCCTATTAAATTTAACAAAACTTGGCTAGAATATGACTCCTTTCTTGGACTAATAAAGGAACATCAGATACCCTTTAAATAGGATGATTCTTAGTTGACAACCTTCCAGTTCGCTGAAAACATGAAAAGGATCAAAGATGTAGTAAAACCCCGGGCCTCTCAAAAAAGGAAAAATGAGGAAAAGGAATTAAAATAAACCAAACTTGAATTACAAATATTCTTGGAAGAAGAGGGGGGAGTTTTCACCACAATTGATTCAAAAATCAATCTACTACTTCTGGAGAAAAGGAGGAGAAAACTACTCAAGGAGAAGGAAGAATCCTGGAGATTAAAGAGTAGAGCTATTTGGATGGAGAGTGGATATGAAAACAAAAGGTTCTTCCAAGATTTTTCCAAAGGAATAAAAAATATCAATACTATTTGGAAATTGAAGGACTCGGCAGGAAACTTGAAAACAACTTTTGAAGGATTGTCAAACTTGGGGAAAAGTTACTTCCAAAACCTTTTTAATGCAGAGACTCAAGCTTCTATAGAAGAAGAAGTACAAGTGGCACAATATTTTCCCAGATTTGTTGATGAAGCAGAAAATCAACTCCTGATGGAAGAAGTTATAGAAAAATAACTCTTGTAAGTGCTTCACAATTTCCAAAAAGACAAAATCCCAGACCCAGATGGATGGACTATCAAATTGTTCCTAGGGTGCTATGAGGTTTTAGGACCTAATTTGCTAAAGATGATAGAGGATACTAGAATTTCAGGCTGAATTCCTCAAAGCCTTAACTCAACCTTCGTAGTACTTATCCCAAAGACTGATACACTAGAGACTCTAGATGAAATCTAACCTATCTCTCTTTGCAATTGTGCCTACAAGATCGTTTCAAAAGTAATTGCTAGAAGGATTAAAAGAATCCTCTCTGAAAATATTTTTGTACAATAGTTTGTTTTTTTGGAAGGAAGACAAATCCATGAAGCCATAGGTATAGCACAATAAGGACTTCATAACATGAAGACAAGGAGTTTAAAAGGAGCAGTGTTAAAGATCGACCTTTCCAAAGCATATGACAAAGTAAGCTGGTTGTACATTCGTTTATTACTTACTCATCTAGGTTTTGGTGTTCCCTTCATAAATTGGGTCATGAACAACTTCAGTTC
This sequence comes from Picea mariana, assembly GCA_032191745.1. Lineage (NCBI taxonomy): Eukaryota > Viridiplantae > Streptophyta > Pinopsida > Pinales > Pinaceae > Picea > Picea mariana. The sequence continues at coordinate 75,193 of JASDQU010308773.1, forward strand.
AGCCTCTTTTACAGTCCTAATAAATGACTCAAAATATTCCTTCTTTTCTTTAGAAAGAGGTCTCATACAAGGGTGCCCCTTATCACCACTTCTCTTCCTCTTATTAGCATAAGGAATCAGCAGAGAAATCTCGCAAGCAAAGAGTGCAGGCACTTTCTCTGGAATCAAAATTTTACATGTTCTTTATCTCACTCACCTACTCTTCATGGACAATGTTTTAATATTTAGCTGAGGATCCAAAATGGAGGATGAGGTCTTAAGGAATGTTCTTTCTCTTTTCTCAAAATAAACAGGGATGCAAACCATTGACAAAAAATCGTCGCTCTCTACACATCTCTTATCTAAAGAAGAAGAGAAATCCCTCAGGCTTCATTTCCCCTTTGAAAATAAGACTTTAGATGATGGAATAAAGTACTTGGGTTTTCTACTAAAAAACAATGATTACAGGAAAGAGGATTGGAAGTGGATTTTGAAGAAAATGGATAAAAGACTAAATACTTGGAGTCATTTGTGGCTTTCACATGTAGGGAGACCGGTACTGGTGAAATCGGTTTTGGAAGCCATCCCAGTTTATTGGATGTCCCTGTCTTGGATCTCTAAAGGAATTATGGAAGTAGCAAGAAAACTCACCTCAAAATTCCTTTGGAGTGGAAAAAAGGAAGCTCATGTAACTCCTTAGGTCCACTGGGATAAAATTGTCGTTCTAAAGGCAATGGGAGGCTAGGGATTGAAAAATGTATTCCTCTTTTCCAAAGTACTAGTGACCAAGGGGGGGATGTCGTATTATAAACACTACCATCCTCTAGACAAAGGTAATTATTCAAAAATATATTGAACCAGTTCCTCTGGAGTTTTGGATCAAAAGTCAACAGAAATGCAAAAAGGGTTCCTCGATGATTCGGAAAGCAATTTTAAACACTTTCCCACTAATTGAAAATGGTTTATCTTGGAAAATCAGTAATGGACACCAGTTTAGTATAGGGAAATACCCTTGGCCAGGGAGTGAAGGTAAACATATAATTTCAGAGTAGTTAATATGACATCTGGACAGTTTGGGTTATGCTCATTTAAACAACCTGGCAGAGCATAGTCACTCCACCCTTTGGTCACAAGGATGGACATATGAAAATAGGATGGGTTTAAGTGAATAAGAAACTCTATAACTGGAAAGATACTTTTTTTATTTAAATTCCTCTCATTTATGACTCAGGGATTGCGAAGATGAATTGAATTGGGACTCGTCTCCCTCAGGGTTTTATTCTCCAAAACTGGGTTATCGAGAATATAACTCAGATTTAGCCTTAGAGATCCTGTTTGGTGGTGGAGAAAATTGTGGAAGATCAAAAGTCCTGCAAAAACAAGATTGTTTATGTGGAATATCCTACTCAATAAAATTCTGATTTGGGATAACCTTTAGAAGAGAAACTTCTTTGGCCCTGGTTGGTGCCCTCTTTGCAAATTTGAAGGAGAGAATACTTTACACCTCTATCTAAAGTGTAGTTTTATCACCAAAGTTTGGACTGAAGATTCTAGATTGATAAATTTTCAATGTGTTTGGGAAGGTCGGGACTTGAAACATTCCTGGGTATCTTGGTGGAAAACAAGATCTTTCAAACGATTAAGAGCACTTCCTTTATTGGTCATCTGGGGTGTTTGGATCACTTGAAATTATTTCATCTTCAAGGGAGTCCCTTCGTCTCCATAAATCATAGCAGCCAAAAGTGTATCACTACTTTCCTCCTTTCCCTCACAAAACCCTAAACTCACTTCTAGGTAGCCACACGAGATCGAGATTGGCAGTTCTTCCCCCTGGGGATTTTTCGATGGATCTTCTCAAAAAAAAAAATTGTGGAGGAGGAGGACTCCTCTTTCTTTCAGCTTGACACTACTTTTCTATGAACTTTGGTAATGGGTCAGGAACAAACAACTTTTCATAACTTTTGAGCCTTAAACTACTCATTTCTTTCGCCATTGAAAAGGGATGTCACTCTTTAAAAGTTTATGGGGACTCCTTAAATGTCATAAAATGGATAAAAGGAACCCAAAGATGCTTAAACACAAGATTTTATGCCTTAGTGTAAGACATTGCTCATTTACAGACCTCTTTTGACACTTTTGTTTGTCAACATGTTTATAAGGAAAATAATAAGTAAGCAGAACAGTGGTCGAAAGAGGGGATTAATTTAACTATGGGCCAATGGAAAATAATCGAACATCAAAATGATCAAGCATATGAATATATGCATCAACCTTTTTTGGATTAAACAACATACAAAATCAAAAGATTTTTTGCATCCTTTATGGAATGATATTCACAAAAAAAAGTCTTTAATGAGGACCAGATGAAGCACATACTGCATCACTAGTGTACATAAAATCTAAAGAAACAAAAGTTTTTTGTGGAAGTTACAAAATGCAGAAGCATTTTTGAAATGAAAAAGATAGAAATCAACTATAGACTCCAATGTAACAAAATGCGCCAAGAGGTGTATATACAAAATGTAATTTTGTTCACAATGATGTAATAAAATTACGCTTATTTTCCTTGGAAAATAATAATAATAATAATATAATTTTAAAATTATGGTCCAGTTACACATCAAATTGATATATAAGAATTTTTTTATTTGTTGGATTTAATTTTTCTAAATTCTCTCCAAGGCACATTGTAATTTTTTTTTTATCCCATCCATTATGTAATATGCCCAAATAAGATATCAAGTATCATTCTATTTAACTGAGAAAATATAAACACCATAAAATATACACTCATTCAAATATCATTAATAATTAAACTCGTGAATGAAACCGACTTAAATATTCATAAACATACACAATATCATTCATATAAATAAAATACAAAGTAAATGTAATATTCAATCACCGCATTAAAAATGTAAATGAGACCGTGATTAAATAAATTATATTTTAAATACAATTTACACAACCAATTGTACACAAAGGACATTCCACCCAACCATAGACACTGTTGTTCCAATTATATTAGCACCAAGTCACCCTCGATATGGGGCTATGAGTCTGAAAGAATGGATAGGATCTTATGGGTGTCTATAGTCCACTGTAATATCTCTAAACTCAACAAAACCATAGTGACATGAATCCTACAACAATTCCAGTTGTTCAACTGTCTTCCCCCTCAATTTGCACAAACCAAGGTTGAGATTTCCTTCTTTGAACCCTAGCTAGAAAAAGAGGAGGATCCACCTAGGATCATCATTGGATTCTCAAATTGTGTTTGGCATCATATTGGAGAAGTTTGGAGGTATATCAGCTTATTTAGGAGAGTGGCAGAACTATATGAAGAAGGTTGTAATATGGTTTTGCAGGTATAGTAGAGGGTTTCACGGAAACCATATCGGGATTCACCCCCACTAGTTGAGTGTTGGGTGTCCCATGAGGCCCTACTGGTTGTCCAACCTCGTTACGTGAGGCCTCACCTGTTGTGTAGTCGCACCCCATGAGGAAATTTGTGATCTGACACACAAATTTATTTGGAACGAGCAGCCGAAGTGTTGTAGGAGGTGCCCGATGAGCACATTGGTGTTGCACGTAGAGGGTTAGATTGTCCAGAAGAGGAAGGATCACTTGCAACCATTAGATCTATGTGTTTAGGAGCTATTTAGTAGTTGTTGTTACAAATAATAAATATCTTTGTATTGTTTTGATTTTGATTTTCAAGCCATAATAAGACTCCATGGTTATCTTCTGTATTCTCTATGTAATGGGTGCATGTAATATGCTTAGCAATACTCCTATCTTTTGAGGCATATGAAAATGGTTTGTAAGAACTTGCCAACTACCCTAGTGTAAAATGTTTTAAAACATTATAGAAATAGACACAATAATTTGGACAACAAACCTAATATTCCATCCTAGCCAAGTTGGGGACATTACAGTGGTATCAGAGCTGGTGATTCTACCAACCCGTGACTACATTAATGCATAGGAGAAAAGGGAATGGAGCAAAATCCTTTCCAGAGTCATCAAAAATAGTCCAAATAGAGTCAGAGATAGAAGGAGCCATGGGGGACCGTGGTGAGGATAGAAACTTATAGTTTTTGGGGTCCATAGTCGAGGGATAGAAATAGATGGTCTTCGAGCAACAACAGTGTACACAGTTCCTAACACAGTTCCTTACCAACACTAAGCAAACCAAAACCATGGTGGATACAATGGGAACTGATTAGAAGGTAGAAAAACAGGAGGTGGGACTTATGCAGAAGGTAGAAATAGACATACACCAACTTAGGGCAGGAGTCTAATGATCCCTAGACCCATATTACAACAATTCTTTGTAGGTAAGACTAGAGTAGCACATAAGAAACCAGAATGGGGGCTTCATATTAGCTCCTCATATAGGGAGTACAAGACATTAGATGAATACATCTAGAAGAAAGTTTCCTATGATGACTTGTACAAACTCAAACCAAGGAACAAACCTATGGAGTGGAACAAAACAACGCAGAACCAAAAAAACTTTGATCTTGTGTGAAAGGTGGGTAGGTTGATAATTTGTAATTGATATTTTAAATACTATCATTAAGTTTATGCATGAGTTGATTTACCACTTAGGAATTAAGAGAAGAAAAAGATTTTAATGAAATAATGTTGCAACCATCATAAAGAATACATAACAGAAAGTAAACATTAATAATATAAAACCATAATGTCAATATTGTTAACGAAGTTCAACACAAGTTTTCCTACATCTTCGGGCCTTTGTCTCAATGGGCGAGGCTTTCTTATTAATATTCAACACTTCAAAAGTACATCATAAATGCATCAAATGGATTAAACACTAGTTTTTTGTGTTCTTCTCGACCTCAAGAATCCAACACAAATGATGAAACTGAAAAAGTTTGAGCATAACTCCCGAAAATGGCCTCCAAAGTTCACTTCCTCAATGGCTTCCTTGCATAAAAATGGCTTAAGCTTCATGAATTATTCAAAATTCTACTAATATGAACCTCCTAAGGCTTTCAAGAACCTATGATTTATATATATCTTGAGTTGGGGATCACTTCCCAACTTCCTCCCAAGATCTGGCCTAAAAAAGGGCTCCAGATCCTAAACAATGGGCAAAATCCCATAAAAATCAAGCTAATGAACCAAAAAAATCCTATAATATGGTTAAAAAACCCTATTTTGGGAAAAATGTTGATGCACTCCCCTTTTTCCTGAGTTATTGGTCACATGCTATTGCCATATGGCCTCGGGTGGGCATGCCCCTGGTCTTTGGCCGTTGGTCCTTTCCCCTTGGTCGTGTGAATGGGCCATGTGGCCAAGTGTTAACCCCCCCGCACTCTGTTCCCACTCCCATATCCTGGTCATAGTTCAAGGTCACTCAGAATACCCCCCTGTCGATCAGGATTTACCCCCAACTCCTTCCAACCTTCAATTCAAATATTCACTCTACCACTTATATAAACAAGTAACACCACAACCTGGGTGGCTAGTGCTCTTTGGTGAAGTTGTTGGCAGAGGATAGGTCATAGGTTCAATTCCACTGAAGGTGGAAATTTTTTTAACCATCCCTCATTGGCCTTATCTAGGGTTCCATGTGGCACCCTGTGATTGGGCCATGTTGACCTTTGGATTGCCTTGTATGATCTAGTCACATGCACAGTCAACTTGTCGAGTCAGCGTCGTATGCCACGTGTCAAAATCAGAGCCTGCCACATGTCACCACATCATCTTCCTATCAGCCTACATAGTCAGCTACGTAATACCATGTGTCATACTGTCACTAGGCCATTTCATCACATAGACTGCCACATCAGCATCCATACTATCCACGTGTGAAATCCATACCATGCCAACTCAGCCTGAAAACACAAAATATGCCTGCCACACATTAGCCTTTGGTACTGCAACGTCACCTTACTGACACCATCATGAAATCACCTACCATTTCATGCTTATGTTAGCAGTACGACATCTGACTATTGAATTTGACTTTTTTTCTTGTTTGGGAAAAAGTTCAGAATGCGATAACTTTTGCATACGGTGTCCATTTTTGGAAAAAAAATATATATGGCCGAAATTGACATGATGATCCAAATGAAATGGCATTGGTTTCGTATGATTCCAAGAACTTTGATTTTTAGGCCTTCCTAGATCCATTTTGGATCATTCCTCCCCACTAAGACCTTTTGGTCCTCGAAAAGGATATTAACCAGTCATCAAGTGCGGGATAGGCCTCCCCAGTTGTCCTTTGTATTTAAACTTTGTCCTGTGAACCTGGAACATCATAATAAATTTCATAATAACCATGAAAAATTAAAGCATATTATTACCCATTTGAACTCATTCACATCTTATTGAATTCACTACCGTCCATGTAGAAAATATTAATAGTGATACCATTAGACATATGATTGAAACTGAGCCAATATGTTTGATGTTCTTGCACAACATTAATTTATCTTGAAGAAAAGTATGATTGAATTCCCATCCTACAACCATATCATGTTCATGCTTAAGATCAGTTGCGTTACTTGGCACAATTTTAGGTGTATTTCTTGCATAAGCTTCCCTCTTTAATTGTTCCATTGTTACAAGAGATTGATTTGATGTATATGATGAGCATGTATAACATATTCGTTGCCTTCTTTAGTTAAGTGATATTGATTATGTTCCTTGTAGAATATTCCTTTGCAATCATATAAATAAGGTCTTCCTAAGACTATTCCACATGTTTCTATCGCGACACCACATCACATGTTACTTCATCCACATACTTAGATGTAATTGCAAACTTTATGGTACATTGCTTTGTTATGGGAAATTTGTGATCTTTGTTTATCCAATTTAGTGAATAAGGTTTGTGATGCATCTTAGTGTTTAATCCCAATTTATTAACCACTTATTCTGAAATTAAGTTAGATTGAGATCCACTATCTAGTAGTGTGTCAATCCTAGTATTTTTCATTATCACCCCTATATGAAACAATTTACTTCTTGAATCAAAATCATCACTAATTTTACCTATCATACCAAATCTTGTGATTTTAGTCTCATCACCTGAATCATAACCCAAGTCTTTTGGTCATGTTGTTGCAATTGTTTTCCTCCCTTTACTTTCTTTGAACCACTTCTCTCTCTTCTCTGGGTGCAATTTCCAACAATGCTCATCATCATTCCCTTCTTTCTTGCAATGCTTACAAGAGAGCTTCTATTCCTTCATTGTCACTGAATTTTCATTCTTCCCATTCCCTTTGCCTTTGCCATATTTCTTTGAAGATGTTTCCCCTGATACACTAACTCCGGTTTTTCCTGCTTCAATATACGTTGCTTGAATAGAAACCTCATCAAGATTAGTAGGTCCAAACATAAACACAATATTACAAATATAAGAAGGAAAACCTCTTATATACTTCATATGAGTTTCTTGTGTAGTTATTGGAACATCTAACATGAAATCCATCTTACAAAATTCATCTGTGTATTCCTACACTGACTGTCCTTTTCTTAGCTTAATAATTTTCCATTCAATTAAATCCTTTTCCATATATCCCAAAGGATAGAACTATTTTCTAAGTGCGGATTTAAAATCATGCCATGTTGGAAAAAATATTACCAATTTGTTGAGTTCCATGTTGCATTTTACTTTGCTACCAGATGCGAGATGTGCCTTCAAGACAAAGCGATGCCAATCTAATTTTGGTTTCCTCATATTTGATTTGTTGCACATTACAATATGCCTCCATCTATCTAACCTAGTTATCAATTTTCTCAGCATTGACTTTGCCATCATACATAGGAAAAACAATTTTTACATCAAGTTTAAGTAATGGCATGTCAGGCTTATGTTTATGAGAATGTTTTCTTGCAGTAGAATTTGAACTTGTACTTGAATAATAAGAAGAAGATGATGGAGATGAAGGGGGTGAAGGAGGAGTTTTAGGAGGGTCTTCTTCTTTTTCACTTTTGTTTTGCTTTGAATATTCCCCTTGAATCGCTCTCTTCCATTCCAAGTAATCATCATACAACACTTTTGCCATCTGTGACATGGCAAAGAAAGTTCTTTGAAACTCTCTTTCATTTTGAGAAAGACCCTCTTCTGATGCCATATTCTCACTTTGATATGTCTTGTTTCTTGATCCAATCTCTGGATCTCCTTCTACCAACTCACCTTCACCATGACTTAGTTTTTCCCTAGTAATCATGCAAACTCAAACAACCAACTATCAACATGCTCTGATACCACTTGATTAGTAATTGATCTTTTAAATATTATGGTTAAGTTTATGCATGAGTTGATTTACCACTTAGGAATTAAGAGAAGAAGAAGATTTTAATGAAATAATGTTGCAACCATCATAAAGAATATAGAAAATAAATTAAACATTAATAACAACAAATCATAACTCCAATATTTTTAGCGGAGTTTGACAGAAGTTTTCCTATGTCTTCATGCCTTTGTCTCAGTGGGGGAGGATTTCTTATTAATCTTCAACACTTAAAAATTACATCAAAAATGCATCAAATGGATTACAAACTGGTCTGTCTTTGTTCTTATCGACCTCAATAATCCAACACAATTAAGTAAACTGAAAAAGTTTGAGCTTAGCTCCCGGAAATGGCCTCCAAAGTTCGCTTCCTCAATGGCTTCCCTGCATAAAAATGGCTTAAGCTTCATGAATTCTTCAACATTTAGCTAATATGAACCTCTTAAGGTTGTCAAGAACCTATTATTTATATATATCTTGATTTGGGGATCACCCCCCAACTTCCTTCCAAGATATGTCCTCAAAAAGGGCTCCAAATCTTAAAAAATGGGCAAAATAACATAAAAATCATGATAATTAACCCAAAAAATCCTATAATATGGTTAAAAAAACCACTTTTGGGAAAAATGTTGATGCAAAACCCTTTTTTCCAAGCTCTTGGTCACATGATGCTTCCATATCCTCGGGCTGGGTGTTCCCCTGATCTTTGGCCCTTGGTCTTCACCCCTTGGTTGTGTTAATGGGCCATGCAACCAAGTGTTAATCCCCCCGCGCTCTGCTCTCACTCCTGTCTCCTAGTCAGTTGGGTTAGCCTCCCACCAACCAAGATTTACCCCCAAATCCTACCAACATTCTAATCAAATATTCACTCTATTAGTTGTATAAACAAGTAACACCACAGCCCGGGTGACTAGCGCTCTTTGGTAAAGTCGTTGGCGGAGGATAGGTCACAAGTTCGATTCCGTCAGAGGTGGAATTTTTTTGAATAGGACCCCATTGGCCTTATATAGGGTGCCACATGGTGCCCTATTATTGGGCCATGTGTCACATCTGGAATGGCCCATACAACCCAATCTCCAAACTAGTCACCTGTATAATCAACTGGCCGATTCAACGCCATACGCCATGTTTCAAATGCAGAACCTGCCACCTGTTGCCACATCATCGTCATGTCATCCTACATAGTTAGCTTCATATTTCCATGTGTCAGACTGTCACTGGGACACATCATCATACGGACTACCACATCATCATCCGTACAGTCCACATGTCAAATATGTACCATGCCAACTCAGCCTGAAAATGCAAAATCTTCGTTCCATGTGTCAGCCACTAGTGCTTCCATGTCACCCTAATGACATCATAATAATGTCACCTACCACATCATGCTGACATACTACTGATGTCATCAATATGACCTTTGACTGTTGACTTTGACTCTTTTTTTCTCTGTTTGGGAAAAAGTTCAAAACACAATAACTTTCGCATACGGTATCCATTTTCAAGAAAATACATATGGCCAAAATATACATGATTAGACTGATACAATGGCCCTGGCTTCATCCGATTCCAATAACTTTCATTTTTAGGCCTTATTGGATCCATTTTGGATTAGTTTCTTATCCCTTCTTTTGACGGGTCTTCCAAAACCTCATCCAGAGCATCGGTACAAAAATTGGACGCCTACCTCCAACTTAACCCAATGGTCAAGGAGAAATAAATTAAGTATGCCACCCTTCACCTGAAAGGATAATCTCATGGGTGGTGGTATCATGGGTTGGTAAAATTAGGGCACATTGACATCACTTAATATGTAGACTTTACTCAAGTATTAATGGACAGGTTCGACGAGAAGGTTGATGAAATCCACTTTAGGGAGTTTGTGTCATTGAGGTAGATAGGCACACCAGATGCATACATCACATATTTTTAGAGGATGGAAGTGATGGTGATAGATATTTATCAACAATGATTGGTGATTCTGTTCACGGAGGGTCTAGTTGATCCCCTGAGAGGATGAATGAAGGCCTTTAGACTAGCCACACTACATGATGCCATCATGAAGACTCAGGATATAGAAGAAAAAACACCCAAGAAGGCAGCAGTGAAACCCTTTATTCCATAAAAGGGTCAGGAGACAAAGCTTCCTCATAAAACATGGACGAGGAAGAACAAGATGGATGAAGAGACTCAAAGACATCTAAGGAGAAAGAGGCTCTACTATATTTTTAAGAAACTACGATATTTAGGTCACTAATGCATGGGAAAGGGGAAAGTACACTACATAGAAGTATTTTTTGATGAGGATAATGATAGAAAGGATGAGGTAGTTCATAGTCAGGATAGTGGGGAAAAAGGTAGTGAGGCAGAACAATCCCATCCTCGGGGCCTAACACAGGAACAGTTGCAGGAAAGTGTTAAGAAGGTGACAATTTTCACACTTTCAGAAGTTTCCAAGTATTACACATTAAGTATTAGAGGACTTTTGCAGGGGTAGAGAGTTATAGCATTTATCGATGGTGGGGCCACCCACAACTTCATTGATGCAACACTAATCGCTAGGAGACATATCCCTGCAGAGGATTTCATGGGTTTAAGTGTGGTAGTTGTTGATGGGTACAACATGACAAGTACTCAGAGGATCAGGGGATTGAATGTGACTTTTGGAAACTACATGTTGACCAATGAATTTTGTGTTATATATATAGCAGACACTCATATGGTATTAGATGTTCAGTGGCTATAATCACTTCGAGATATTCATATGAACTATCAAGAGATGAGGATGGATTTCAGGGAAAAATATGGTTAGCGATTTATTCCGATAGGTATTTCCATTGAAGTCCCCAAGATTGTGTCAAACAAATGTATGGAGGGCACTTGTAGACATGGGGATGAAACTTTCACAGCATAATGCTTTGTCACCATGCAAAATCCATCATAAGACCATTGACATTAACATATGGATATGCAGGGGTTTCTTAGGAAACATGATAAGGTGTTTCAAGAAACTACCAGTAGGGAGACCACCTGATAGGGGATTTGAGCATGTCATTGAAATAGAAGAGGGGGAGAAACCGATGATCACTACACCTTATAGGCATCCAAAAAGGTTTAAGGATGAGATAGAGAAGGACATATAGGAGTTTCTAGATATGGGACACATCCAGCCTAGCTCTAGCCCCTTTGCTTCTTCAATAATACTGGTAAATAAGAAGGTTCTCACAATGAGGATGTTCATTGACTACAAATATTTGAACTATAATACCATCAAGAACCGCCCAATACCTAGGATCAATGAGCTAATAGATGATCTACATAGATCAATGTACTTCTCGAATATTCATATTCGATCGGGGTACCATCAGATCAGGGTTGGAGAGGAGAATATTCATTAGACAAAATTCATACATCATTATTAGCACTACAATTTTCTAGTCATTGCGTTTGGACTAACTAATTCCCCCATTACCTTGTAGTCATGTATGAACCACATCTTCATCAAGAAGTTGAGAAAGTTCTTATTTGTGTTCTTTGACTATATTCTTATCTACAATAGGACTTGGGAGGAACATCTGAATCATGTTGATGATATTCTCAACATTATGGAGGAGCAGTAACTTTTTTCCAAGCAGGAAAAGTGTGAGTTTGGGTTGAAATCGATCCTCTATATAGGGAATGTGATTGGTGTTGAGGGAGTATAGGTGCATCAAAATAAAATCAAGACAATCTTACATTCACCCACCCAAAGATCACTCATAGAGTTGTGAGGATCCTTTCAAATATGCAACTATTATAGGCTCTTTGTGAAAGTATTTTCACAATTGGCTACGCCATTGACAGACCTCACCAAGAAATGAGTGTTTGGATGGTCGGAAGATGCATATATAGCATTTGGTAGGATGAATAAGGTGATGAAAACCTACCTAATATTGGTACTCTCATATTTCACACATCCTTTGGTCCCAGAGTGTGATGCATCCAGTGAGGGGATAGGAGTAGTGTTGATGAAGAACCGACACTTGATATCTTTTAAGAGAAGAAATATAAGGGAGCTATAGAAGGTCTATATGATCTATGATAAGGATATTTTGGTCATCATGCATGCACTGGCCAAGTTTATATAGTGCCTGGTGGGAGGAAACTTTGTGGTTAGGATTGACCACAACAACTTGAAATATTTCTTTGAGCAGTGGCACCTGCATGAGAGGCAACAAAAATGGGTGAGTAAGGTGCAGGAATATGACTTTGACATTGATTATGTAAAGGGGAAGAATATCATATTTTTTTATCCCCCATCTAATATAACTTTAGATTTCTCCATGATAGAGATCTCAACAGATTGGAAGTCCATTATTTTGGTGGAATACTCCAAGAATACCTTTTCCTGTGAGCTCATGGAGGAAAGTATTCAGGATTATAGGCACATGATAATGGATGAAATGATATACTACAAAGACAAGATATATATTGTCCTTGATTCCACGCTCAAGGATAATATTTTTAGGGTAATACATGACTCTTCATTGGCATGGCCCTATGGGTATCTGAAGACCTACATGAAGGTAAGAGAGAGATTCTCTTGGAAGGGTGTCGTGTAATTCAATTGATTAAATTTATTTCATTAAATTATCAACCAAGAATGATCATAATATTGTGATGATGGTGGTAAAATATATGCAGGAGTAGGCAACTAAACCTAATCTAAGAAAACACGATCAAATTTTAAGATTTTCAACCCTTACTAGTCATAGTTCCACTGGTAGAAAATCAAGATGAAAGGTGAAGTATGTAGTGTATGCTCCTTGGAATATCACTCTACCAACTTAATGAGGTTAAGGGATAAAAATGAAGTTTAAATCACACATGCAAAAAACAAAGGCTTTGAAAGAAATTAAATCCTAACTTTTTCATTCCTAACTTATCATTGCTCTAATGGTAGAAGATTAGGTTGCAAGGTGAATTATGCTACAATGAATGTAGCTCCTTACAACAATACTTTGTCAACATATAAAATTAAATGAATTGGAAAGATGTTTCTAAACAAACTTACATGAATTAAACATAAATTAAATCCTATCTCTTTCAATCCTATGTTATCATTGCCCAAATGGTAGTAGATTCGATTGCAACGTGAAATATGCTACAATGAGTATAGCTCCTTACGACAATACTCTGTCAAAATATGAAAAAGGATTTGAAAAGAGGTTTCTAAACACACTTGCATAAAGGAAAATTGAGAATAACATAAAGAAGAGAAGAAACAAAATGATACTATGATCTATTTGGAGTGAGCTCAATTCTTGCAAGAACAAAGTAACACACTAAATTCACTAAATTAAAGCATTCTACATCCAAAAACAAAGATTGGAAATTTATGTTAAAACAAGATTTATTCTATTCCATCATAAGTTGGACACATGCTCCAAGAGTCCTCCCATTTGGAATGGAGGAGGCACTCCTATTTATACAAAAAAAAAATACCTAACAATGAATTCAGATCCACAAATCTCTTCTAGATCCACAAATGTCTCATGTGGTTACAACCATGTGCTAACACCAAGAAAGTAATATCTCTACAAATATTCTCACAAATCTCTCTTCCAAGATTTTTCTCTATCCAATATACTTGAGTGAATCTCCAAATCTTCATCAATTCTTCAAGGGGTTGAAGAGGAAACTCGAATTTGAGGCTTGATGGTCAAATATGATGTGGTTGGAGTCTTCAAATGCACTTGTAAACATCATAAAACTCATCCCACTTTGATATATAAGTGAAAACATGTCAATTTTCCAATATTTAATCATAAACTTATTCAAAATACTAAAATGAATGCTTTGGAAAATAATAGGTCTAAACCCATATGTAATCATGAAAATGGTCATAATTTAAGGTTGTGGGAAAGAGGAATATGGTGAAAAGTGAAGTAAAAGGTTGGTAAAATAATGGTATTTTGAAGACCCAACAAAGGGTATCAAGGAGGATATACTTCACAATGTGAGGAAGTGCATTACTTGCCAGCAACACTGTAATACCCCAAGGACAAGCCCCTGCTGAATTGTAATGATGTTATAGGTTGGTGTGACAAGTGTTTATATGCTGGGAGGCTTATGTGTTTATTAGGCCAGAGAGATTATATGATGAAGGCCAGGGAGCCTGATTATTGTATATATAAATACTCACATCATTAATATAATTACATCATTGCGTGTAGACCAACCATGAAGAAAGAGTTATGGGGGACTAAGATCCACTAGGAATGGAAAGGGAAGGGGGTTGAGAGGCTAGGAAAAAAGGAATAAGCTTGAGGGATTAAATTAAGAGAATATTATAATGTATTTTCCTAAAATACTAATGCTTGGGAAATAAACCCTATTATCCTAATTTCCTTTGGGGAAAGAAACGAACTCCAAGTGGAGAGGAACGAGCTCCTAAGAGATCCAAGTGTCAACTTCAGCACATGAAAATTTATGTGGGAAAAAACATCGTTGTGGGGGCTCTCTCATGACTCTTTCCATCCTTCCCATGCACACACACACTCACGAGCTGAGCCATGACCTCCATTGTTAACCTCTGCAACCTTTGAAACCTGCAAACTCGTGAAGGTAATATTTTTCCCCATTCCCTCACGCACTGAAAAAGAACATAGTGAGCCATTTTCCACCATTTTTGAGCCCTCTTCCATCGTGAACCTATGTAACCTGCATGCATTGTTATTTTTATTGATCCCATACCGTGCCTTACCTGATTTAGCTACTTTGGTTACCCGTTTGACTTAGGAGCTTGACATAAGAAGCAGGTGGTCAGCCCTATGGTTTTGAAGAGGCGGGTTGTGAGGCTCGTGGATTGAAGAAGCATGTTGTCAGGACTATGAGCAACTTTCTCTAGGTGAGAGATATTTTTTGGGAAGTGATTTCTCTTAGAGGGAGTCCAACAACAACTACAAAGCTCTGAGAATTCATGATCTAGCCTATTGTTGAAGCCCTGGAAGGGAAGTGGAGAAGATGATGGAATGTGGAACAGTGAAGGTGTATATTCCTGGGGTGGGACAAGCATGTGGGGAATGTGAATCTATGAGTGGTGGGCGTAAGTAGGATTCTTGGAGGGAATTCTTCCTGTTTCATTTTGCAACTTTACGTAGTCTCGGCGTAGCCTAGGATTTCCTTTACTCTGGGTAGAGTTTAGTCCGTACTTGGGGGTGACTCACTATTGATAACTTGGATTAGAGTGGTCTAAGGATGGGAGGTTCATGGAAGGTATGCACGCAATTGGTGGTCTTCTCATAAAAATAGAAGTACCAATTCTATGTTAATTTTACATGTTGTGTTTAATTACATGTATGAAGTTGATCAGAATTGTCTGTTTTTATTGCATGTTTGTGTTTATTGTCACTTCCGCATGAATCTATGTATGAGTAGAATGTTTGTATCTATTAAATTTTCATTATATGTATATCAGAGTTTTAATAAAGTAGAGTCTTTTGGTAGCATGCCTGGCCCTAGGATCGCTAGGTACTTTACAATCCGGTATCAAAGCATGAAAGTCTTAAGTGGCATGACCCATCCTAGATGGCTGGGTATGTTACAATAGGGTATTAGAGCCCAATTTTTGACACTGAGCCTGAATTGGGACCTATAAGTGGTTATGGAAGAAAAATATCAAAGGGAATTTCTTTCGAGAGGGGAAAAATTCAAATTTCAGAGCGTTCCTAAGTGCCAAGGGAACACCTTGGTTATGTTCAGAAGCTTAGGAGCAATAGCAGTTTGATAAAGCATGACAACTATGGTATTGGGCCACAAATTTTAAATTTGGGCCATTGCATCTGTTCGAAAAAAGACAGATCCCTCACAACCATCAGATCTAGAGAAGATGCATGATAGTTAACCATCAAGTCCTTCAGACTTAGTTACTTTGGTGATTTTTTAAATTCTATTGAGAAAGGAGCCGAAGAATGAAGCTCTAAAGTCCTGGAGTAACTCTCAATCATATATCATTCGAGAGGAGGAGAGCCATTGTATTTCCTAGACAGTTCGGTGGTTCGGAGGTTCGACACTCCTGGAGAAGTGAGTCCTCAAGCTGCTAGGAGGGAAATCTCCCAAAGTCCCAAACTCCGAAGTTAATCTGGACCGTTCATGTTTGAGGACATGTGTCGGTAGATCATCCTATTCAAAAATCATACGTTCGTGAGATTTGTAGTGTAGTGTGGGAATCCTCCCAATGTCCCTAAGTCCCAAAGTCCCAGAGCCCGAAGTTCCAAAGTCCTGGAGCCCCGAAGCTCTGAAGTCCCGGAGCCCTGAAGCTCTGAAGTCCCGGAGCCTCGAAGATCTAAAGTGGCAGAATGATTCTCAGTCATAGATCATTTAGGGGAAGGTGGACTGTTGGATTTCTCCAAGTGGTTCGATGGTTCGGTGTTAGGGGAAATCCATTAGAGATTGCGTGGTGAAGAAATTGTTGCATGAAGCATTTTTTCAGCGGTTGACAGTTCGACAATTTTGAAAAAGTGTCGATGAGAAGAAATCTCCAAAGTCTCAAAGCACCGGATATGACGTGGCATGATGACATCACCTAGGGTGATGTCAAAATACACAAGGTTTTCCATGTGTCACTCTTTTTTGTACTTTTGACAAACCCTTAGTACCGATTGCGACCTAACACATGTCACTTGATGGTGGGGCCACGTGTCACCACCTTGATAGAGGACAGTTGTACTACGTGGTCCCTAGGAGGTTAAGATGTTCAAACATTCAAAATTAAAAAAAAAAAAGTTATTGGAAGAACTTTTGGATCTCTGGAGTCCCTGAGTCCATAAGTCCCAAAGTTTCGAAGTAACAAAGCACCGAAGTGATATGGCTTGATGATGTCACCTGGGGGGACATGGGTACACAAGATGCGTGCCACATGTTAGTGTGTTTTGTGCTTTGAAAATACATATTTTTCTAGTTATAAATTGACATGTGTCACTCCTGATATTGGGCCACGTGTCCGCTTCTTGTGTTGTGCCATGTGGTGCCAAATCCCAAGTTCTAGAGACTTGGTACTCCAGAGGAATTGGGTTGTTGGTTGATTGAATCAAGAACTCCTGGAGGATGGAGTTAATCATGACTGTTTATCAAGAAATGAAACGTGGAGGAAGGATAGGATTTCCAGTAATTCAACACTCGGGGAGATCTATGAAGAAGTTCTTAGAAAATCCCCGAAGCCTAGAGTTCTATAGTAAATATCAATCATTGGATGTTGGGAAGCCATTGACCATTGATCCACCGTCCTTCGTGAGTTCTCCAATTCGACATTCCGGGGGATTTGACAGTTTGGAGTTGTGAAAACCTCTGAAGCTCTGAAGCACCGAAGTTCCAGATAAGCGCCTATCAATCTAGCGCTTGGTCATAGCCCATGGTCACATGAATTTCTGGGTCGAAGAAAGTGGGCTACTGCCTGAATTTTTTTTTTAAGAACATGAAAGGGCTTAGATAAAGAGTCCGTAAGGTTCTTGATTGTAAAAACCTACACCTAAAGAAGTAAGGAAGGTTTGCAAACTTGAATAAGAGATCCAACATGGATACAAGAGCCAATTCGACTCTGAGTTGAAAGAATCCATGTATAGAGATTGCATCATAGAAAAGACAAATTGTTAGAGTATCCATAACTTCCTTCTCAACACTCATAATTGAGCATGGAAACAAACATTGGGAAGGTATTGAATAGTAGAAGAGAAGTGTTCACCCAAAAATCAGTTTTGAATAGTCAATTTCTTAGGAAATCAACAGAAAAGAAGTTTGATATATATTATTGAACTAGAATGGTTCAAGTTTTCATGAATTGTTTAGATAGTTAGCCTGATAAGTTCCGTTGGCTGCAAATTTTTGAAAAGTTAACAACTGTCAAATCAGAATCAACACATAGTACAAAGTGATGGATGATACACATATAGTATATAGTCAAGAGGATGAAATCAGAGGGATGAATGTCTAGTTGGGTATGAAAGGAACCAACTCCAATGGACATAGAGGAGGAAAGGAGGAAGACATAAATCTGGTTGAGACCCTCAGAAATTTGGAGAAATATGTCCATATTCACAAGGCTAATAATGAAACTATTATTCTCATGCAGAAGGAATAATTTCTATTTATCAGCTGAAAGGAAAGGAATCCATGTGGTGGGATCATTTTGTTCAAGTGCAACACATCAAAGAGAAAAATGTGACTTGGAAGGAATTCAAGAATCATTTTCAGAAGAAATACCTGACCAAGAGGTATTATGACAAAAATATGAAAGAGTTCTTTGAACTCAAACTGGGAAACATAACCATTGATGAGTATGAAAAGATATTTTTAGAATTGTTGAAGTATGTCTCCTTCATAAAGGATAAGACCGTTAAGAACCAAAGATATCTGAGTGGGCTGCCATCTTTTATCAGTGACAAGATCCAATATGATGATTCCAAGACTTTCCAAAGATGTTAGAGGAAACCATAAGGAGATCCAAGTGCTTATATGATCAGCATAAGGGAAATCATACCTTACAAATATCTTGGGAAGACAAGAAGAACTTTAAGAGGGAATAGAGGTAGAAGGGGAACAAGCCACCATTTTTCAGAAACAATCCTCAAGGACAACCATATTTGGAGAGTATATGATGATTGAGGTAGGTGGGAAAAGGCCAAGGGAGACACCCATTCAATCTTGGGGTTGTAAAGGATACCATAAGTATAGATATTTTCCTCACAAAAGTGACAAAGTGATATTTGTCCACAATGTATAGCAATCTAAAATAGTGGAGAAAATGGGTAGAAGTGTACCAAGGATCTATGCAGCCGTGGACAACAAGAAAGAAAAATTTCAATCACACATGATTTAAGTAGAAGGTATGATCAATAACAATCCCTTTACTATTTTAATAGATTCAGGAGCTATTCATAGCTATATAGATATGTTATTGGATAAATCTGTAAGTGCGGACAAAAACTGATCTCCCTAGATCCACTTGGATCTAGAACAAAGCAAGACAGAATGATACTCTTTCCCTAGATTTTAACTATTGAATGTACTAGGAGACACGATTAAAGAACACACCTTATGATCGCTTCCTTTGGTCTTTGTTGCTTCTGCTTCACTCCAGTGCTCTCCCACAGTCAAGATCAAAACAATACAAACCAACCAAAGTGAAGAAAGCACAATCTATGTATATTATCAAGGAGTTATACAATAAAGTAGAACTAACTTTATGGGAAAGGGACACATTACTGTATCATATTGATGGAAAGTAAACATTACAACCTGAGCCTTGATGTTGCAAACTTCCTTTCGATGGCCCTTAGCTCTGACACACACACACTTTCTCACTTTCATGAAGAAGATCAACCACTTTTGATAAACTTGATGGAGTTCCCTAGCTGTTGTAGCTTCAGTCCTTCATACAATCTTTCACCAATTCTCCAATGTCTCACTTAACCTTGTTTTCTTCTAACCTTTTCCATGAGAATCCCCTCAATATATAGGAGAGGATGAATTAGTTACTTGGATAAGAATGATCCCAAAATATCAGGAAATCCAGTACTTAGATAACCATTCGAATGCCATCTCATTCTTCTAGAAGATTCCCTTCTAGAAGCTTCGAGAATTCATCTTTTTCCCTTCTTTAGAAATAGTTCGCACCCTAGAAGTTAGACACAGTGTGAACTTCTCACACCTTGGTGTAAGGCAGCCTGCGAGAATCATGCATTCTCGCAGGCAAATATGTTAGCAACTTGCGAACCTTCCTCAAAAAATGTCATTTCCGGAAAGAGATGAAGGTAACTTTTCTCAGGAGAAAGTTCTAATGAAGAGCCTGAGTACACCATCATCAATACATCATCATGATAACCAAAATCATGGGTAACAGAATGCCCCCCAAAGTATGAGGTTGGAACTAGTGACAGTCGACAGACTTTGTAAGCTGCATGTGTGTGTCGAGAACTAGGAGCACATCTAATCGGAAACCTGCAAACACCTAAGCATCTGCAGAATATCATATATACCAATTATGTGGTAGGCATTCCCATACTCATATCACAGACTGATGTCATTATAGACAAAGGTCATGGCCACCAATCATACACTGTGGATCCATGCCGTCAAAATATAGCATAGCCACCTGAATACACTGTGGATCTATGCGAGAAATTTCAAATCAAGACGACATAGCAATGAAACATACAAAGTGGATCTATGTGTCACAAATTATACATACTCCATCGCAACCTGGATCACAAAGATAATATCTAGGGTCTTCAATCTCGTCGCCCAAAGTACGAATCTAACCATGTGATTACATGTGTTGAAGTCGAACATGGTAGAAACCACCTGATTACCGGTCATTGATGAGACCGTTAACA
The DNA here is from genome assembly GCA_032191745.1 of Picea mariana. Lineage (NCBI taxonomy): Eukaryota > Viridiplantae > Streptophyta > Pinopsida > Pinales > Pinaceae > Picea > Picea mariana. The sequence continues at coordinate 95,816 of JASDQU010308773.1, forward strand.
ANCATTGATGTCAATGACTCCCAAGGTACTATAGTACAATCCATCGACTGTGAATAAATGAGTTGACGTCGAACATCTGACATAATCTTTGGATCAGGGGTCAATGATGTAAACCCACTGTCGAAAGCGAGGAAACTTGCCATTGAGGCATGCAAGCTCCAAGGTACTAAATAATTTCTAAGTCTTGATTCCAGATAATGAGCTGAAGTCAACGGAACAAAAATCGTCAGAGGAGGGACTTAATATATCCCCCATCAATGACACGAAATGAGTAACAGAGTTTGAAGTTTAAACAGAGCATGTTGCAAATTGGACTGGACACAGGGAATGCCGACACAGAGAGAATGGATAACTGTAGACGGCCCACTCAATATAGGTTTCAGATGGACTTCTCTTGAACATATGAATGACACGACCAATGATTTGGCAACATTGACTCAAAGATGACACAGGAATGAACTTGTAATCAATCGAATGAGAGACCAACGGGTTTCCCAAACTGGCTTCAGATGATGAATAGGGGGTGTCATGTTCAAGAGCGACACTTACTGCCAATCAATACGAAGATGAAACATATCCCTTTCCCAAATTTTCCCCCACCATTTATGGCAAGTACCTCTTTATTTTTACGCAAGCTCGAGGAGGATAACATATGCTTGTTGATATAAGCTCATACTTCGGATGAGTCCCTGAGAGTATATTTAACGAACCCTAAGAAGGAGTGGTTTAGTCCCATCACGGGTCTGTCAATGTTTGTTTAACGAGTCCAGAGATAGAAAACTCGAAGGTTTTTCAAGATTATAGAGTTTGGAAAAACACTTAAAAGAGAACTCTCTCAGTTCCTTTTTCATAAGATAGTCTAGATCAGACCGAAAAAGAGATAAATTATCGCTCACCAGACGCGTACTTCAAATACTTTAGCGAGCGTGAAAATAACAAGGTCGCTCGGCGATCTTTTCATGTTTAGAGAGTTTGAAAAGAGCTTAAAGAGGACTCCAGGGGGTTCCTTTTTCATATAACCTTGTTGAGCCCGAAAAAGTGATAAAACTATGCTCGATCATGTTCTCATATATTTACGAGCGTAAGAACGGACAAAAACGACGCTCGAGGTTTTATGTAAAAACCCTTAAAACCAATAAAAAACACGCCATAACAAAGAAAAATATGTCCATACCCTTGTGTTTAATTATCAACGTCATCACACCTGCAAGTCATTACACTCATCTTGATATTAGGGATTAGGTTTAATCAATAAATAAGCATAAAAAACCCAAAATGACATAGTAAAAAGTAAATCAAATGAGTAAATAATCATTTTTACCATATCATTTCACATTTCCACTATTGAGCTCCAAAACCCCCTTTTTACCCTCCAAGTTTGGCGCTAATTTTCGGGAGCTACAAGAGATCATTCAACAAGTCGTCTACAACATTAAGGTAATCTCTTCATTCTTGACATTTTCATGGTTTAAATTTTTGATTTCATTGGTTAGTTTTTCAGTTTCAAGTTGTTTTTTGAACCCTACATGCACATAGGCATTCTCATAGGCAACCCATACGGGGCCTGCGAGAATGATGCGTTCTCGCAGGTGAGCTTTAAGCCACCTGTGAGGTTCTCGCATTGTGCTAATGGGGCACCTGCGAGAACCGCAAACTCCAATTTTTTTTAAAATATTTAGCCAATGAAAAAGATCTAGATCATGAATAAAATCATTAATTCTCCTTTTATGTTCCTTGTGCAGATAAATAGCCATAAACATGGTGCTTGAGTGGCATGAAAGAGAACATGAACAGGATAATGCAAATGCCGAGAATCATCCTCCTACCATAGCTGCATTGAGAGATTGTGGGCTCTTAAAATACTTTTGCATCCCGGACATGAGGGCCCAAGTCAGACTACTAGAGTACCTGGTCCATATGTGGGACCTAGATCAGCAGGTTTTCAATGTAGGAGCTCACATATTGTCCATAGACATTGAGGACATATACTTTTTGACCAGATTATCCCGACGGGGGTACTATGTTAGCTTGACTGGTTGTAGAGGTGGTGGGTAAAGATGAGTGAGTACTGCAATCAATACTGTGTACCTGAGGCTGAGAGGAAAAAGGGAAAAGTTGTTATCTAGGGGGTACAAGACTTGACCCTCCGCACTATCCTTTTTACTATAGCTCGGATGGCTGGGAGTTTTTCTCCTCATATGGCATTACAGAGCTACTTCTAGTATGTCATCGATTGTACTGAGCCTCGAGTATTCAACTGGGAAGATGTTGTGCTTCGCAGTATCAAAAGGCAATTAACCAAATGCAGGCGAGGTGAATTGAAACAATTTGGGTATGGATCTTTGTTAGTGTCCTTCTTCCTCGAGAGGGTCCCCGTATTTAGACTATAGGTTGAGTGGGATTTCCCGGGTCCTAGGGATCCAAGAATGCTGAGATGGTGTCGGCTCATGGCCTGGCACGTGGCAGGACCAATCGTCAAGTACAGCGATATTTTATTTGACTAGCTTCAAAACCAGATGTTGATGGTCAATGACTATGCTTATGTCGGGTTGGATTTTCGAGGAGATACGGATTTAGCACTATCTTAGGACGCTTAGTGGGGAGACCTCGGTAAGAAGTACATGCATTTTCTCTTTTTAAATGTTTTTGAATTTTTTATCATATTCAAATTTTTTTGTTTTATATATTTATCCAAAGACTAACACAAAATGTTTGTTGATAACACAGATGTTGGACCGTATAGACCTCCTGGCACCTCTCCTATCCAGTGACGAGGAGAGGTAGCAGCAGCATCACCACAGTATGCCGAAGATTATCAGGTGGTGGAACAAAATTTAAAGGGCCTGACAGCAGACATTCCAGATATGACTCTGGAAGAGGTTCCACGATGCGATCAATGCCACATTGTAGGGGTATTAGTAGCTACAGGTCGACTACTCCGTAGGGTTGCTAGGGCAGTCGTGTGTTACCGTGAACATCATCCATGACATCACATTGTAGAAGCTATGAGATTCAAATTTTGATATTTTGGTCTTCAGACAAACTTTTTGTAAAAACTCTTTTGATCGTTATATATACAGATGGTTTCTACCGGTTTACTTTACAATGTGTGAATTTTGATGTGTTTAATTTATAAATGGTTCAAGTGTCTGTCCAATACATAATTAGCCAATGCATCTGTTAATGTATTAAGACATCTAGGAATATGATGATATTCAATGCGATCAAAATAACATTCCAAGAGGCGAATTCGCAAATACACTCGTAACAAAGTAGGACTTTGAATAGAGTAGATATTACTTAACTGTAGTACTACAAGCTGCGAATCAAGTCGTACAACCAAATGACAATTTCCAAGTGAGATAGAATCAACCAATAATTCAATAACGACGCTATACTCTGCAATGTTGTTGGTTGCACGGCCAAGACATACACCTCGTAAAGATATAAGTTCATTTGTTGGGGCATAGATTGGCCACGCAGCGGAAGCTAGGTTCTAAGTACTACGGATAGCACCATCAGCGAAGCCAATATAGGGTAGCGAAGACTCCGACATCTGGCAATCAAACACAACGTCACATAAGGGCAGAGACCAAATAACGTCAAAAAGCAAACTAAAGTAACACACAAAAAGTATGACACATAAAATACAAGTACTTGTGCACAAATGATTTATGCATAGTACTTCTTCAAGTACAACCCATTCCTGGGTTCACTCAAAGGGATACCATCGTAATCGACCAGTTCATATGCTCCTTTTTCCAAAACTCGACGAACAATATAAGGACCTTGCCACATTGGTTCGAATTTCCCAGCTCCTAATGCATCTCGATCCTATTCATAAAGAAGAAAAAGATCACCTTCAGAGAAAATACGAGGCTTGACATGCTTGTCATACTGTGCCTTGACACGTTTCTTCTGGGCTTCTATTACTAAAGTGGCATCACATCAAGTTTCATCTAATCGCATTAGATACAATAGACGTTCTTCTTCAGCAGAAGTATTGGGTAAGAGTTCGACAGCTAGCTTCAGAGAAGGTATCTCACATTCTATAGGAAGAATGGCTTCCACACCATAGACTAATCGAAAGGGCGTAAACCTAGTAGTGGATTTGACAGATGTTCAATATGCCCACAATGCCGAAAAAAACATCATATGCTAGCTTGTTTTATGAATTCCTATCATCCGTCGAAGCATAGTTATAGGAACTTTGTTGATAGCTTCGACCTGGCCATTGGCTTGTGGATAATAGGGTGTTGAGTTATCATGACGAAGACCCAACTTTTCCGTAAGTTTAGACATCATAAAATTCCTAAAATGACTACCGTGATCAGTAACGATAGCTTGGGGAACACCAAAATGAGCTATGACATGGTTAAAAAGAAACAACGCTGCAGTCTTTCTAGTATTATCGAATGTTGGCATCGCCTTGGCCCATTTTGTAAAGTAATCAACAGCTACAATGATGTAACCATGCCCCCCGGCCGAGTGAGGGTGATATGTCATAAAATTGATGCCCCATTTTGCAAAAGGACCAACTGAGACCACGGGATGAAGAGGAGTAGGATGTGACCAAATTTTCTGATTGTAGGTTTGGCAGGCATGACATTTCTGAACGGCAGTAATGTAGTCGTTGAACAAGGAAGGCCAAAAATAACCTGCGCATAGGATCTTCTGGGAAGTAGCATACCTAGACATATGACCACCACATGGTATGGAATGGCAGTCATTGAGAGCTTTCTAAGCTTCATCAAATGTCAGACAATGTCGAAAAACATAGTCAATTCCCCGACGATAAAGAGTATCCCCGAGGATAATATATTGACGAGCTTGATAACGGATGCGACGTCGTTCAGTACTAGATAAAGCAGGCCAGAAAGTCTAGGTTTGGAGATATATAATAATATCTCCATACCAAAGATCATCAGTGCCAATAAGGAAAAGAGATTCATCGGGTAATGAATCTACTTCTACAGTTTCCGTGGCAGAGTGAGGAAAATCGCATATTAACTTAGCAAAAACTAAGGATTTCTTAGACGTGGCGTGATCAAATTCCAAGTCAAACTCCTGGAGTATGACAATCCATTTAGAGTATTTTCCCCCTAGAAATTGACATGTCAAAATGTGTTGCATAGGGTTGCAATGAGAAATCACTGTAGTTTTCCTTGAGAGAATATAATGCCGAAAGCGTTGAACGGATTGAAAGGCAGCCAAAGCCAGTTTTTCAACATGTTGATACTTGATTTCAGTTGATGTGAGACTTCAAATCAAGTAATAAATAACATGTTCATCATGTGCATCATCCTCTTAAATGAGAACCATACCAATGGTATACTCTGAGGCAGCAAGATAAAGAAAATAATCACGACTACAATCAGGAGGAAATAGAAGCGGAGCTCGCGTGAGGGACAACTTTAAAGCCTCAAAAGCATTGTTGGCCACAGTATCCCAGATGAACTCCGAATCTTTCTTTAGTAGCTGCGTAAAACCACGAGTAATCTCGGCGTAATTAGGGATGAAACGACGCAGAAAGTTTGCTTTACCTTGCAAACTTTGCAACTGGCGCAGTGTAGAAGGAGGGAGATTAAGAATCGCCTCAACCTTAAGAGGATCTACCTGGATCCCTTGATGTGAAACGATAAAACCTAGAAGACGGTCAGATTCTATGCAAAAAAAGCATTTATGAAGATTTAAACAGATACGATAGAACTGACAATGAATGAAAATGGCTCGGAGATGAGTGGGGTGATCGACGTGGAGCAAAGAATGAGCTGGTAAATTGTCCAAATAGGGTTGAACGATATGCTTTATATCATGAAAAGCATAAGACATAGCATGTTGAAACGTCGTGCCAACGTTCTTAAAACTAAAGGGGAGTTTCCTATAGGCAAAAGTACCCCAAGGACAAATAAAAGCAGCTTTATGTTGGTCCTCGGGAGCGATGTTAATTTGATTATAGTCGGAGAAACCATCCATGAGAGAGAAGATTTCACTTCCAGCATAGTCATCGACAATCTGGTCGACGAAAGGGGTTGGAAAGTTGTCTTTTGGATAGGCTTTGTTAATATACCTATAATCAACACATACAGGAATACTGCCACCTGTCTTAACAATTGGAACAGGGTTGGAAACCCATTCTGTCAGAGCCACCGGATAAATAAAACTGGCTTTGAGAAGTTTTTCAACCTCGAGCTTGATAGTCGTCGCTTGACGTGGGTGGACTGGACGAAGGCGCTGCCAGACAGGTTTAGCTCCGGGGTATGTCTTTATCTCATGTACAACAATAGCAGGGTTGATACCTGGCATCTCTTTGTATCTCCAGGCGAAGATGTCACAAAATTCTTTGAGAAAAGATGTATAGGTGACGATTTCATCTGGAGAACACGAAGCTCCAATATGAACATTTTCAACTATCCCAGTTTTAACGGATATGTCAATGGGAATCGTGGGAGAGATATTACTGAGGATCCCTTTGGAAAACACATCATGTGTAGATCTGGGAATGATCGATATGAAAAAAACGGTCGACGAAGTCGAAATCCGTTGGTAGTTCTCGAGAGTGTGTTGTTCCAGAAAGAGTATGGAACGATGATGCCCATCGTCCCAAGGGGTTTCCTCCATGACATACATGATCATCTCATCAGTGGGAAAGATGAAACGGAAAGGATCGGGAGACAAATCATCAAGAGAGGGGGTAGAAGGTGTTGTCGATTGAATGGCCTGATAAACAGATTCAACCGGACTTAATGGCATGACGTCGCCAAAATGAGTGTGATCTCCAGGGTCAGGGACTATCCAAGGGTCGGAAGACACAGGAAGTTCATGAGGTACGGTGGAGATCATGTTGATATAAGTAACTGATGGGAGTGGAACATTGGGCGGTGGAATGGGGAAAGTACCCATTAACGAAGAGTCTTTTAAAAGGCCTACACCGACATTCTCGTAACCCGGTGGGTTTTTAGCTATAAATGGCACGTTGCCAGTATGAGTATCGGAATTGAAGAAGGCAACTTGGTCAACAGTAAATACCTTTCCTTAATGAGGAAAATGTACTACACTGAAAAGTGTTGACACAACCGCATGCATGGAATCTATCCAGCTACGACCAAGCAGAAGATTATAATCAAGGGGAGCATCGAAGACTTCCACTTCAACTTGGACCATCTTACCTTCTAGTGTAATGGGAAATGAAGGAAGAACACCGTAAGGCTTAAAACCAGAGCCATTGAAGGCTTTTATAGTATTTTGTGATTCATTTAAAGGAGGAGAGCCAATGGTTTTCCAACAAGCAAAAGACATTACACACATAGAGGCACCCTCATCGATAACAGTTCRACAAATGTTCTTGTCAAAGACAACAACTTGTATCTGGAACATAAGTTGAGGGGTAACCTTGGAATATGATCTTCCAWGTCAAAGASTATTAAATTTGTATCRGTTGGATCAATGCCACCGATAGCTTTCAATAGTGCCTTCTGTTGTGCAGGACAAGACTGAAGGACTTCAAGGGCTGACATCACTGAAGGTGCTTGGGCCAAATATTCAACAATGTTGTAGTTTTGGGCCGCAYGAGCATGAGGATTGAAAGATGATTTCCTAATGACACCTTTTGGGGGTGGTCGTATAACTGTATCAAGGCTCGATCATTCAAGATGAAGAGGACCGTTTGTAGGTGGAGTCAGTGGAGAGGGTTGTACCAAAGAAGGAGGTAAATCGTCAACCTTCTCCTTAGATGGAGAATAATCTTTGGCTCTAGTCGTGAGTGAAATGTTGTTTGGCTTAGAATCACCGGTACACATCAAAACATATGATGTCGTAGAAGTAGATGGTTGGTCATGGATGACCAATTGAGCCTGTTGTTGAGACGGGAAGGGTTGGGACAAGACTGCAGGCGTAAATGGTTTTGGCGTTCCTTGAAGGAACATAGTAACTTAGGCATGTCATGGACAATCGTTCGTGTAGTGATCATCACCACAGATAAGGAAAGGGTATTGTGGTTTGCGCTTATCTCGATCTTCAACAGGAGGGGTTTTAGTTTTCTCTATTTGATTATTGTTTTTTCCCTCCTTATTCTTGCCTCTCCCTTTTTTAGATTTATTTTTACCGGTCGGGGTAGATTGAACGACGTTCACCTTAGAAGTTTTACCAGTGGAAGTGGCAGGAGACAGAGCATTTTGAACATTAGAAGAAGTAGATTTAGGGGTTATACTTGAAACATAATGTGAATGGGCTTGGGCAGTACCAATCACACCGTCAGCTGCATGCGAGGTAGCTAGAGTAGTTGAAGTGCTGGAAGTACCAGGACGAGGTAATTCAGGTATAAAATCGTAAAGTGTTCCCATTTGCAAATAAACAAGATCAAGATATTGAGCACGACTTATAGCCTGCTCCTCTGTAACAACACCACCCATGGAAATGTCTTTACCAATTTCATTCACAAAGGATTTCGTAAACCATTCTGCCAGTAACTGATCAGGGAGTTCAAGTTTAATGAGATGTCGTCTCCTTTGCCACTCATGGATATGATATGATATATGAGTGCCTTTAGTTTGTTTGAAGGAAGTCAAAATCTCAGTCCCAGTATCATAGCAGATCGGTAACTGGTAATGTGTAAGAAAAGCCATAGCTAGGGTGTTAAAATCAGAGAAGAAACCTCGTGGCAATTCAATATACCACTTTGCAGCAGAACCAGTAAGGGTTCGTTGAAAAAGATGTAAACGAATAGAGTCATCCATCAACAAGTTGGATGAACACCATAAGTGAAAATTCATAACATGACTGTTCGGGTCCTCTCCCACTTTTCCATCAAATTTAAGAATGTCTGATGGAAGCTTGGATGGAATAACAGGCCATTGGGGAGAGTGACGAATAGGCTCATTTAGAATCCTAGACAAGTCTGGAAAATCCAAAGTAGCAAGAAAAGGTAACTGTCGATTCACTTGCGGGTGTTGGTGACTTTGGGGTGGAAGCCCTGTTGGCAAACTAGTAGGACTGTATGCAGTCTGCCCATAGTGGGAAGACCCTGACTGATTCGGTGGTGGTTTTAGAGGATAGTAATTCCAAGGATGGTAACCTTGAGTTTGAGTAGGGACCTGAGTTTGAGCATTGTGACTCTGACCCAAAATGGGATTGGGTATACCTGGATATGGTTGGCCTATAGTAGGGACAGTCGGCTGCCCCCCAGTCGTTTGAGGAAGATTTTGTATCATCTGATTCCAATACTGTGCCAAAGCAGGAGGTATATTTTGTCCAAAAGGTGGGGTTGGTCCCCCTAAAGTGGGTGGAGTTCCAACCAGAAGTTGTGTTCCAATCCAAGGTTGAGTAGTAATGGGAACTTGTCTGGTAAGAGGAGGTTGAAACGTACCACCTTGTCCACCAATAGGAATCTGGAAGTTTGGTGTAATGGACGGTATAGTGCCACTAGGATTAGGATTTCCAGAAGGAAATTGAGGGAGTGTCGGAATAAAACCGGGAATAGGGTACCCAGGAAAAGGAGGACCACCTGGAGAATCGGCTGGGGTTTGTGGAGGTGTTGGATTGGAATCATTCAACAAAGGATTCAACGCATGGTAACCGGGTGGTAGTGTCGGGTTGACATCAGGCATTCGGTGGGTATTGATAGGAGCAAGACTAGCTGTAGTAATCCCGGTTGGGACACTCGTAGTATTCGCGAGATGGGCCATCTCGTCAGGGAGAAAAAAGTGATAAGTGGTAGTCACGGGTACAGTCTCTGTCTCGAAAAACATCGGAGGGTTGATTTCGTAAATTGTAGGTGACTCAGTACCAAAAAGGACCCTTCGAAAATCAACTGGGAAAAGGCCCAACGGTTGATTCAGAAGATGTAACAACTTCTTCTCCAAAAGAATTTAATCGCACAAAAGGTCGTTCACCACGGCGAATGCGAAAGTCCTCTCTAGTATTGGTAATTCGAAAAGGTTCTAGAGAGTCAGTTGATTCCACTTGTGGGATGGTGACAACTGGGACGTCACTTATTTCCATGTGTGGTGGGGTAATAACTGGGACGTCACTCTGGTGAGGAGAGCCCTCAGGTGTATTGGTAGGAAAACGTTGAGAACCGTCTAGATGCTCTGGAGATAAACCTTGCATTCTACGTGAACATTGTGGGGGAGCAATTGTAAACGAGTGACAAGCTCTGCGAAGAAATTCTTATGGTCAACTTTGAGAAACAAACAACACGCACTAGTAAACAAAATCTAGGAAGCAATCACCAGGCAAACAAGACCTTCTAATTTTGAAGCCACTAATTGGTGATGAAATCCAACATCGCAAGAACAAGAGGAGAAGGGTCGGGGCTAGGGTGGAAAAGTTACATTGACGACCTGCTTAACGGACTTACACCCTGGTGCAATCTCCCACACATAATTGTGGGTATACCCTCCAAGGAGCCCGAGTGATTTTGATCAACGTCAATTCCAGGTACTGTGAAGACTTTCCCCTTCAAAGTCACCTTGGGTAAGAACCTAGAGAGATAGGCCATTAAGGTCACCACAAACAACAGTAAAGTCTGGGGGAATAGTCGACAGTTCGATCCACACGCAAGGGCAGGGTATCTAGCCCGAAATCAACTCAAAAGGCTTCCACTCATCATTGTGGGTATACCTCCGAGTGACCCCCATAATATGTGCAATCTCTACAATGATGTCAACAAAGCAGGGTGAGTAACTCTGCCAACACCAATGCAACCTAGTGCTTGACCCTTGTGTGAGAAGGGCTTCCCAGGACAATATGTTGCAAATGGAATTTAACACTCCCTAACTTAAGATGCTATTGTGTGTTTTGAGCTTTTGGAGAGTGTATCTCTCTTCCTACTCCAAAGCACTAGTCTAACTAAATGTTGGTGTAAAAGAGCCCTAAAAAAAATAATTACTAGATAAAGTTTAGGATTACGCAATATTTTTAAGAGATATTGTTTACTCAAAGGTAACGGAAGTGAAACTTATGTTGTATGACTTTGACCCAATAATGCAAGGATGAGAATGAAATGTATCACTTTTCATTCAATGTATTCTATGTATGGGAGAGAAAGAAGTTTTCCAGATCAACCATGAACTATATGCGAAGTTTCCTTTCAAATGCCAATGCAAACAATCATTCATCAAATGAAAATTCTCTATTGTCTTTTTCAAATGCTTCAACAATCTCTAAAATTTGATTTTGCAATGTTTTCTAAAAAACAATTTTTTGAAAGAAAAGCTAGTTGTTCACTTTCCAAAAAGAACCCTCACTATAGCAACGAGAGAGCCGAAAATCAAATCATAAAGAATCAAGCAATAAAAACCCAATCAACTCTATCAATGAAAGCAAAAATAAAGAGTAAACCAATTAGTCTTCTCAATGCAAATAAAAATTTTCTTTCAAACCAATAAGCAAATGAGAAAAACCAAGTACTCAACTTTCAACCAATCACTGGTTCTCAACTAATCAAACACACTCAGAATATGAAGTCAGAGAGAATGGTTTTGCCAAGAAGAGTCAAGAAATGAAAGTCAAGACACAAAGGACAAGAAAAACCTTGAAACCCTAAAATTGTTCACACATGCAAACTAAAGCAAGAAATATATCAATCAGAAGTCCAAGAAACCCATACGAGGTATTCCAACTGATCTGGGCAGTCAGAAAGATCAAAACTTAAATTCAAAATTTTGGAAAAGAATGTTCGTAGGCAAGCAATATTACACAGTGTGATAATCATTGATTCTCACAGGTGACCTGTGAGCAAGGTGCGAGAACCTCGCACTGAACCCTATGAGCATGGTGCGAACCTTACCAATTCTCGTAGGCTGCAATGAAGTGCAGTGCGAGAATTCCTGAACATATCCAAAAATTTAAAAAATGAAGTAAAATTCAAAAAAGCTTCTAGACTCAGAAGGTCTATCAGGATATCCTGAAGACTCAGAGACTGATAGGACATGAGAAAAAATGAAACCAGAGCAAATGGACACACAAAAACACAAAAATACACCAAGAAAATGGGATTATTCCCTAGCGGAGTTGCCAATTTTTTTATTGGATAAATCCGTAAGTGCGGACAGAACTTGATCTCCCTAGATCCACCTGGATCTAGAATAAATAAAGATAGAATGATACTCTTTCCCTATATTTTAACTATTGAATGTACTAGGAGACACGATTAAAGAACATACCTTATGATCGCTTCCTTTTGTCTTTGTTGCTCCTGCTTCGCTCCAGTGCTCTCGTAAAGTCAAGATCAAAAAAATACAAACCAATCGAATTTAAGAAAGCACAATCTATGTATCTGATCAAGGAGTTATACAATAAAGTAGAACTAACTTTATGGGAAAGGGACACATTACTGTATTATATTGATGGAAAGTAAAGATTACAACCTGAGCCTTGATGTTCCAAACTTCCTTTCGATGGCCCTTAGCTCTAACACACACACACACTTTCTCACTTGCATGAAGAATATCAACCACTTTTGATAAACTTGCTGGAGTTCCCTAGCTGTTGTAGCTTCAGTCCTTCATACAATCTTTCACCAATTCTCCAATGTCTCACTTAACCTTGTTTTCTTCTAACCTTTTCCATGAGAATCCCCTCAATATATAGGAGAGGATGAATTAGTTACTTGGATAAGAATGATCCCAAAATATCAGGAAATCCAGTACTTAGATAACCATTCGAATGCCATCTCATTCTTCTAGAAGATTCCCTTCTAGAAGCTTCGAGAATTCATCTTTTTCCCTTCTTTAGAAATAGTTCGCACCCTAGCAGTTAGACAGAGTGAAAACTTCTCTCACCTTGGCTTAAGACAACCTATGAGAATCATGCATTCTCACAGGCAAATATATTAGCAGCCTGCGAACCTTCCTTAAAAAATGTGATTTCTGCAAAGAGATGAAGGTAACTTTTCTCAGGAGAAAGTTCTAATGAAGAGCCTGAGTACACCATCATCAATACATCATCATGATGACCAAAATCATGGGTAACAATATCCTAAGGTAGTGGAAAGATTTCATTTTCCAAGAAGCAAGCATGGAAAATCTTGGATGGTACAACTGACCACAAGAGCTAAGAGAAAATTGATTGAGCTGGTTAAATCATGTCCAATGGACATGAATGGGATAAGTACCAAGGCATATTTGAACATCCTCCCTTGGGTTCATATGACTGTCTATTTTGTATGGATTGGTTAGACCAACACCATGTTGTCTTAGACTATCATAAAAAGGAATTCACTTGTATGAATGAGGAAGGGAACCCAAGTACAGTCAAAGGAATTCCTAGGGCAGTTACTATCTGAGAGATCTCAACAATGCAGCTAAAGAAGTGTTAGTGGAAGGGATGCCAAATATTTTCAACACATATGGAGGAAGCACCTAAGGATAAGGTGACAAATATGGAGGATCATGCAGCCCTAAAAATTTTTGAGGATGTGTTCAAGGAGATTCTAGGACTACCCCCAAAGAGAGATATTGATTTCTCTATAAATTTGATGCTTGGAGAAGCTCCAAAGTCAAAAACTCCCTACATAATTAGTACACTAGAGATGAAGGAGTTGCAAATGAAGCTTGAAAAGCTTCTGAAGAAGGGGTATATACACCAAGTGTGTCACCTTTGGTTTTCCCCAATTTTATTCGTGAAGAGGAAATATGGGACATTGAGATTGTGCATCGATTTCAGACAATTGAACAAGGTAACTATAAAGAAGAATTATCCTTTGCCAAGGATCGATGATCTCTTTGATCAGTTAAAGGATGCAAGGATATTCTCAAAGATTGATATCATATCTGGTTACTATCAGGTAATGATCAGAGATTAAGACATTAGTAAGAATGCCTTTAGGACAAGGTATGGTCATTACGAATTCATAATGGTGCCATTTGGATTATCAAATGCACCAACTGTTTTCATGTGCTTAATGAATGGTTTTTTTTAGGAATATTTAGACAAGTTTGTCACTGTCTTTTCAGATGACATCCTTGTATATTGCAAGTCAGAAGAAGAGCATGAGTATCACTTGAGTATGGTGTTGCAAGTGTTAAGAGAGCACCGACTATATGCCAAATTGAGCAAGTGCTCATTTTATCAGAACCAAATTCATTATTTGGGGCTTATCATATCTGAAGAAGGGTTAAAAATGGAACCTGAAAAGATTGAAGCTTTTAAAGGGTGGAAAACACCAAAGAATGTGAAAGAATTCAGATCCTTCATGGGTCTAGATGGCTACTATAAAAGATTCATTGCAGTTTTTTCAAGGATTGCTCACCTGATTACTTCCTTTAAAAGGAAGGGGGTGAAGTTTCAATGGACAACAAGATGTGAAAAGAGATTCCAACAATTGAAGCATTTGTTAACCAATGCACCAATTTTGAGAATTGTAGTTCCGAATGAAGAACTAGTGCACCAATTTTGTGGTTTCCATAGATGCATGCAAAGAAGGACCTGGTGGAGTCCTCAGTTAGAATGGGTTTGTGATATGTTTTGAATCCATAAAATTGAAAGAGCATGAAAGACTCTATGCAACTCATGATTTGGAGTTGGAAGCAATAGTACACACCTTGAAGAAGTGGAGACACTACCTCATGGGAAAAATATTTTAGCTGAGGACAGACCATAATCGTCTGAAATATTTCTTTGATCAACCAACTTTGAATGTTAGGAAGAGAAGATGGTTAGAGTTCCTCTATGAGTATGAATTTTATATCAAGAACATCAAAGGAAAAGAGAACAAAGTGGCTTATGCACTCAGTAGGAGATTGCATGAACTGCATGCTACAACCATTAGCATGTATCAAACAGATCTTAAAGGAAAAATTTCTTAGGCTGCAAAAGCAGATTTGTAGTACATGGAGTTAGTAACAAAATTGCAGCAAGGTAAAATGCAACAAAAGGTTGAAAATTATAAATTGGGAATTGATAAAATTTTCCTATATAGGAACATAATTTATGTACCCAATTCTCATGAATTGAGGAGTATGATTTTGAAAGAGATGCATAATGTACCTCATGTTGGACACCCAAGATATAAAAAAAAAAATAGTGGCAGCAATTAAGAGCCAACATTATTGGCCAGGCATGAAAAAGAAGATTGTTGAGTCGATTGCTAAATGTTTGGAGTGTCAAAGGGTAAAGGATGAGCATAGACACCCAGTTGGGTTGCTACAACCATTTCCCATTCCTGAGTGGAAGTGGGAAGTAGTGACAATCGATTTCATCACCAAATTTCCCAGAACAAGCAAGCATCATGATTTTATCATGGTGGTGGTGGAAAAGCTTACTAAACCTACCCATTTCATTACTATGAAGGTTACTCACAAGGAAACTAATGTCGTTGATATTTATATGAGGGAAGTAGCATGCTTTCATGGAATACCCAAGAAAATTGTGTCTGGAAGAGACCCAAACTTTACCTCAAAGTTCTAGAAGAGATTATTCGAATGGTTCAGAACAAATATGAACTTTAGCACAACTTATCATCTCGAGACTGATGGGACAACATAAAGAGTGAATGAAGTGATAGAGGATATGCTAAGGATTTAAGTGATGGACAAACCATCTAAATGGGAAGATTATCTACACTTGGTAGAATTTTCCAACAACAATGGCTACCAAGAACCATTGAAGATGAGCCCATTTGAGGCACTTTATGGAAGAAAGTGCAACACACCAATAAGCTGGGACAACTCAGCTGATAGAGCAATTGTTGGGCCATAGTTTCTTAGGGAAATGGAAGAGAAAATGTTGAATGTAAAACATAGTTTAAAGGCTTCCCAAGACAGGAAGAAAAACTATGATGACAAGGGAAAAACTCATAGGTAATTTAAAGTCAGTGATCTTTTTTTCTTGAAGGTGAAGGCCAATAGAAGTTCCCTGAAGTTGGGAAAATTTTCCAAGTTGTTAGCAAAATATTGTGGGCCATTTGAAATCTTAGAGAAGATTGGACCAATATCTTATATGATTGCATTGACTGCATATATGATTATTCATAATGTATTCCATGTATCATTTCTCAAAAAATATTTACCTGATTCTAATCATGTTATTGATTGGAATGTGATTCAACTGGATCAAGGAAGCACTTTTCAAGTGAACTAGGTATGCATTTTGGACCTGAAAATCAAACAAATTTGTAATCGATCCATAGGGATTGTAAAGGTCTAATGGACCTGGTATAGTCTCGAGGATGCAACTTGGGAGCATGAGGATGTTATTTAGGCAGAATATCTTCATCGTTTTGAATATTTTGGAAATATTGTTGATATTATGTAAGTAAGATGCACTAAGGACAATGGATAAATAAGGGGAGGGGATTGTAATATGACAAGGCTGAGCCCCTGTTGAATTGTGATGATGTTATAGACTGGTGATCCAAGTGTTTATAAGATGGGAGACTTCTGTGTTTATTAGACCAGAGAGCCTAGATGTTGAAGGCCAAAGAGCCTGGTTTTTGTATATATAAATACTCAAAACATTAATATAATTACATCGTTGCATGTAAACCAATCATGAAGAAAGCATTACGGGGGACTAAGATACACTAGGAAGGGAAAGGGAAGGGGTTTGAGAGGCTAGGAAAAAGGGGCTAATATTGAGGGCTTAACCCAAGGGAATATTATAATGTATTTTCCTAAAATACTAAGGCTTGGGAAATAAACCTTGTTATCCTAAGTTCCTTATGGGAAAGGAGGGAAAGCCAAGTGGAGAGGAATGAGCTCCCAAGGGACCCAAGTGTCAACCTAAGCGCATGCATATTTATGTGGGAAAATCAATCATTGTGGGGGTTCTCTCACGACTCTTTCCATCCTTCCCATGCACGCACACACTCACGAGCTGATCCATGACCTCTATTGTTGACCTCTGTAACCTCTGAAACCTACAAAACCATGAAGCTACTATTTTTCCCCATTCCCTGACACAATGAGAAGGCACACAATCAGTCATTTTCCTCCATTGTTGAACCATCTTCCATTGTGAACCTATGTAACTTGCGTGGACTGGAATTTTTGTTGATCCCGTACCCTTCCTTACCCGATTTAGCTACTATGGCTACCCATTTGATTTAGGAGTTGGACACAAGAAGCTTGTTTTCAAGCTTGTGGTTTTGAAGAAGTGGGTTATGAGGCCCGTGGATTGAAGAAGCAGGTTGTTAGGCTTGTGAGAAACTCACTCCAGGTGAGAGAGATTGTTGGGAAAGTGGTTTCTCCTGGAGGGAGTCTAACAACAACTACCGAGCTATGAAAATTCATGATCCAACATGTTGTTGAGGCCCTGGAAGGGAAGTGTACCAATCGATGGACTATGGAACAATGAAGGTGTATATTTCCGGGGTGGGACATCAATGTGGGGAATGAGAGTCTATGAGTGGTGGGTATAAGTAGGCTCTTTGTAGGGAATCCTTCATGTTGCATTATACATATTTCTGTAGTCTCATCCTAGCCTAGGATTTACTTTGCCCTAGGTGGAGTTTAGTCCTAGCTCGGGGGTGACCCACTGTTGATATCTTGGAGAAAAATGGTCTAAGGATGGGAGGTTCATGGAAGGTATGCACTCAGTTGGTGGTCTTCTCATAAAAAGATAAGTACCAATTCTATGTTAATTTTACATGCTGTGTTTAATTACATGTATAAAGTTGATCAAAATTGCATGTGCTTATTGCATGTACATGTTTATTGTCACTTCTACATGAATTTGTGTATAAGAAGAATGTCTATATCTGTTAAATTTTCATTATATATGTGTGTGTGTGTGTGTGTGTGTGTGTGTGTGTGAGGGGGAGAGAGAGAGAGAGTTTGAACATAGTAGAGTTTTTTGGTAGCATGTCCGACCCTGGGATGGCTGGGTACGTTACAATTCAGTATTAGAGCATGAAAGTTTTAAGTGGCATGACCCATCCTGGATGGTTGGGTATGTTAAAATATGGTATCATATCATGAAAGTTTTAAGTGGCATGACCCATCCTTGATTGTTGGGTATGTTTTGAGTTAAGAAAAAGGTACAAATATCCTCCTTATCACCATGGTTTATTATATAACCTTGATTGACTTTGTTGGATTACTGAGAGGGGGGGTGAATCAGTAATAGAGCAATTTAACCATATAATCCAAATGTTATATCAATCAAGCATTATTATCCAATAACTGCAGAGTAAATGAGCAATGAACAAATGAACAATCATACACATACACAGTACACCACTGTTTTACGTGGAAACCCAAATCGGGAGAAAACCACGGAATGCTTTTTCTTATATGTCTTGAAGAATTACATTCATTGGAAGCACCA
>JASDQU010308773.1:114182-137496 GCA_032191745.1 Picea mariana
AATGATTAAAAAGACTTCTAGAAATGTTGTTAAGTAATATTAGATAATTTCTAAATTTCAGTTTGATCTATTTGATTTTATTGTAGGAATGGAAAAATATGTTTAAACTCAAATATTATGAAGATTCACAGACTATTGGAGGTCAAGGAAATCATGCTCAAAGCAGTTTCTAGAAAGATTTATTCTCTATTTTGTAATCTTTATAAATAGTAAAAGAAATCATGAGGATCTCTCAATCCTCAGGATAACTTAATTTACCATATCATTGTAATATATAGAGGGAAATGAATCATAGATAAATATAGAAGAAATTTATCCAAGCATTCAGATTTCTGAATTGCTTTGTTCAAACAACCTATTGTAAACGTTGTACCAGTTATGGAATTAATAGAATCTTTGAGCGTTTTTACTATCTTTGCATACTGAGTTTCTAGCAGCATTAGTTCTGAAGACTGTGGGCCCAGTCGGAAGGAGTTACTCTCTCAATCTGTAATCATATCAATTTGATTTTAGTTTTGTGATTTAAATCTCTTTGCAATAGTTAAGACAAATGTGTGAGCATGTTGATGTTTTCATAAATTAGTTATGTTATTTGATTATAGAGGATAAATGTTTCATTTGAATGATATCGATTGTTGTTCCATTTTTTATTGTTGTAGTTTGTTGATCGACAATTCCTCTCATTTTCGCATACACTGTCTCTTTTATTAAGTTATCATTTGTTGTTCCTTTCGCTTAAAGTTACATTTGTTGACCCTTTCACTCAAAGTTACATTTTTTTTTCCTTCTTAATTTTACAGTATTTAGCTGTTCTTTTCCAGCAGGTTAGACAGTCATTGAAGGATCAATTTATTAATCATTTCCATAGATTCAATTATTGTTTCGTAGCTAGATGAATTCAACAATTTGGTTAATGCCTTTAATTCACAAACATGTTTTTAGATTAGGTTAGGATTCTATTAAGTGAATTCTTAGTTTCAGAATGAATGTGTGAGGAACTGGATTATTGATAAACTCATATTTTCTTTAGCTACACGATTTTGACCTTTATAACCACCTGCATAGACTTTGCCGATATTATTGAAAGAAAAGATGAATCCTCAGGTTGATAAATTAATGTTAAACTAAGTTCGTTTTTAGGAAATCTTTAGAGCCCAACATTTTGGTTTTGTTGCTAGGGAGAATGTCAAAGATAGCATAATTTTTATCTCTGGAGGATGAGGTATTGAAAACGGAAGGTAAGAACCTATGTAGGCAATAAGTAAAATGCTTGTGCCAGCGCCTACCTTCAAATGATGCATAGAGGTAATATAGGTACTTAGAATTTTGTGTGAAGTGTGTATGAATAAGAAGAAAGAACCTAAAAAACCAAAACCCCCACCAAAAAACACAAAATCCCAGGGCCCGATGCCCCCTAAAAGAAGCAATTTCATTGACTCCATCATCCGAAAAGCTAAATATCAAGCCTTGGTTGGATCCCAGAAAATTTATACCCAAATCCCTCAAGCAAAAAATTCACCAACTACAACCCGTGCTGAGGTGCATAGTATAATTGAAGGGATTGAACAAAGTTTTCAAAATGCAGATCTTCCACCTCTTAGCCCTTTAGACAAGGAAAAATATTGTAATATGGAAGAAGGAGAAGGGGAAATCAATAGGGTTGCTAAGGAAAACCCATCACCACCACTTGATCCTAGATCTCCTGTGATAGGAGAAGGTACACCTGAAATCCTAGATAGAGGTAGCGCAATTAAATCCCCTAGGGGATCAAGTAATCAATCACCCAAATAGAACACCTAGGCCAATAAATTCCTGGAGATTATTGGAATATATTCGACCAAATGGAACAACTAAATCTACCACGAGTCCAGAATTCCACTCTGGAATATCCTATAGTTGATCCAGTTGCTAATGCCCCTATGAAATCCATCACTTTACAAAATATGGCAACCTTTCATGGATTAATTTCAGAGGACCCCGATGCATTCTTATTCGAATTTGATGCAATGTGCAGAGGTTATGAATACACCTCCTAACCCCATAAACTAAAGTTGTTCTCTTCCACTTTGAAAGGAGAAGCTTTGCACTGGTTTATGGGATTAGGAGGAGGAACCATAAATTCACAGGATGAAATGAAACAAACCTTCCTCACAAAATATCAGGATTACTGTAGAACCAAGGATCTAAAGGACGAAATATTTCAAATGACTACAAAAGAAAACGAGACACTAGAGGAATATGTTGAATGATTTCAGCATAACTTGCAAATATCACCGTATGACACACTACCACATGAGGTACTTAAAACCTTTTTGATAAAAGGAATGAAGGATGAATGGGTAGAAACATTGATTTTAATGGGGAAGGATGATATTTATCGAGAAACTTATGATAATATTATCTTATTGTGCATCAGGTTCTCACATGGAAGTACACGAACTAGATCGAGAATGTGGGCTCCTCTCACCAGAAATAGAAACATTACTAGTGGGGCTGTCACCCGAGAAAAAGTTGGTAATCTATTAAAGAATTTCAAATCTTTCATTTTGAGTACTCTGACTACACAATTAGACAATTTTTAGGCTGAACAGAAATAGGTAGAAGCAAAACATTCCTTTCCCATATTTTCCATTGATGCAGGAAGAAACATGGTCCTAAAGAATGTCCTTTAGATGTGTTTTGGGTGTGCCCTATTTGTGATAAAGACCATGCAACAGAGAAATACCCATCACTTCCATGACTAAAATATTTCCTTAAAGAGGCAGAAGAGGAAACATAACTAGTATATTTGATGGCTCAATGTCGCCAATGGTAGGCTCATCCCCTAGGTACACTACAAGATACTTCCTCTTTCTTTTCAAGTAAGTATAGTCAATAGAAAAATTATGGAAACACATGGTAGGTACAACCATTTTATAATCCCACCTGGCAGTCCCAACAATATCCAGCTACAAATCCCACTTGGCCAAATCAACTAGCTGCAAATCCCACGTGGCATAACTTGACATCTTTAATTACCTGATTCGACTAATAGACCCATCATCATATATCCTTCTAAGCATGCCCCCTTCTAACATTTGGATGAGACTAATATTTTTTAAAGAAAGCATAGTATTATGGCAGCTTTATGATATCAAATTCTCATTCCATATTGTGATTGGAAATGTCTCACATGTTAAGACAAGCAAAACATATTTTAATGAAGTTCATTCAATGGGGTTTACTTACTTTAGAATGTTTGAACTCATTCCCATATATGTATTATGGAGTCGTCCCCGTCGATGGGGTTTACTTGCTTTAGAATGTTTGAACCCATTCCCATATATTTTAAAAGGTTGATCTATAAACTCTCTATTTAAAGAGAAGTTCCTTCACATCTTATGCATGGTTGGATTTTCGAAATTATAACAAATTCTAGTTATGGATCACCAAGATACCCACTTCTAACTTCTAAATGGAACTAACCCTTTCTCAATTATGTGCATTAACATGATATCTTTATGATACCCAATTACACTGATAGAGCCATTAATGTAACCTCTTCTAATATATACGAAGGATTCAATATCAAATTTAACCTCTACATCTAATTAAAAAATAGTAATTTTTAAAGTGTTTTTTTTAATTGAATTATTTTTTGATATAAACATTTAATGTTTCACAATTATTATATATTTAATTATTCACAATGTTAATTTATATTTAGTTTAACAAAATTTTTAATATAGATGTAATGATTTATAAATATATTAAGTGTCACAATTATTTTATACGATAATAATTTATTTTTAAGGTCATGATATTTGTGTAGGAGATTATGTTGTTTATAGGATAAGATATTCTTCCTTAACCATTTGATTGTTATTATTTTATATCATAATAATTTATTTTTAAGGTCATGATATTTGTGTAGGAGATTCTATTGTTTATAGGAGAAGAGATTCTCCCTTAACCATTTGATTGTTAAGGTGTATGGAGATATATAACCTTTTTCTTTAGTTTTCACCATGACTTCCAAAGTAAAAACACGAATTTTATATTTACCATATTAATTTATACATAAATTTAATTTCATGTAGAGTAAAATAAAAGTTTATACACCAATTTAATGTCATGTAGTAAAACCAATTATTAATGTAGAAGAAGTATAACACTCAAACTATTTGGTGAATTTTATTCCAAGTATATTGACTTGAAGCAATTATTAATGTTGAAGAAGTATAACACCCAAACTATTTGGTGAATTCTATTCCAAGTATATTGACTTGAAGTAGTAAGATAGTTGTATAGTCATATAAATAATGAAAAATTGTTAAACACTATTTCGATTGACCCTTACTTTTTTCAATAGTACTTTTTTCTATTTTATTTTAGTAATATTGCATTAGGTTCAAAGGTATATGAACCTTTAGGTGAATATCTCTTATAGCTTTAACATTTTTTTAATGACTACATGATAAAATTAAAGAAGAGTTTATCGTCTCTTCCATTTTAAGGATTTATTTTTTTGTCACATCATTTTGAGCATTTTATTTTATCTCCAACTTTGTCACTTTTTCCAATTTGTCATATTATTTTGAACATTTTATTACTAGTTAACTTTGCCACTTTTTGACAATAGAATCATTTTTTGATAGTACATAGTGAACATAAAATAAAACACTTAAATTAATACATAGCATAAAAGTATTTAAGAGATTGATGCTTAATTTAAAATGCATTGTAAAAAAGAGAATACACAAAACATTATTTCATTACTAGTTAACTTTTTCATTCAACCTTTTGACAATACACAGTGAACATAAAATCAAACATTTAAATTAATACATAGCAGAGAAGTATTTAAGACTTTGATGCTTAATTTAAAATGCATTGTAAAAATGAGAGTATACAAAACATTATTTGACAATAGAATCATGTATTTTTCATATTTTCGAAAGTACACAGTAAACATAAAATGAAACATTTAAATTAATACATGGCAAAACATTGGTTCATAACAAAACATTAGTTCATAACAAGTTAACTTTGCCACTTTTTTACCATCGATTATGAAAAATCATATTATGAAAAATCAAATATATATGAGACAAAAATTGTTATTTTGAATTCCAAAATTATGAAATACACACACACACACACACACACACACACACACACACACATATATATAATCAAAGTCTGAATAGTAACACTGTAAAATACATAAGTTCCACATCCATTTTAGGATGATAACAAAAGTAAAGACATTTAACTCCAAAATTTTGGACTCTAAGACATTGCTTTAAGATAGATCACTTCATGCATGAAATTCAAACCTGCAAAAAAACAGATTTCAAAAACTAAAAATTTACAATTTAAACATGAGAAATAATATAGAATTAAAAAATTGTAATTAAAATAAAATTGACATACATACCAAAAGAGTTAACTGTCATCCTCCAATGTACTCTTTTCTACAAAATATATTGTAAACATATTTTCCATCAAATATAATTTAGAGATCTGTAAAAATAAAAAACATAATAAAAAAACAAATAACACATATTAAAGCATATATACTGTAACTAAATATTAAATAAACAATAAGTAATAATAACATAACCAACCACAGTTAAACAGATTTAAGATCTAGTTACTCTCCAATTAAGAGTACATGATTTAAACAATTTGTAAATCTTATCTAAAATCTTAAAAAAAATTAAAAAGAAAAATTATGTTCTTGGTAAAAAAAAAATGAATTCGAGTTATATAATAATCTAAAAATAAATATAGAATTGTGTATGATGAAAGTTCACAAATCTCCATATTAAGTCATTCTTCCAATGAAATACTTATCTCCTTGTGGATAACATCTCAAATCTTTGAGGTGAAATTCTCCTTGTGGATAAGGTCCCAAATCCTTCAGGTGAAATTCTCATCCCAAGTGATGTTATTTTGTTCTTGGCAAAACAGATTGTGAGTTAGAGTTAGATAATATTTTGAAAACAAATATAGAACTATGTATGAAGATAATTAAAAAATCTCCATGTATTAAGTCATTCTTCCAAAGAAATACTTATCTCCTTGTGGATAAAGTCCAAAATCCTTCAAGAAATTCTCCTTGTGGATAAAGTTCCAAATCCTTAGATGTAATTCTCATCACAGATGTTGTTATTTGATCATATTTAAACAACAATAAAATACTAATCTCCTCAGCAGTTAAATACCTCTGTTCTTCTTCTGTAGTGATCATATAATCAAATTCCACGATGCCCTTTCAAACTAAAAGACTCGTAAATCTCCATATTAAATAATTCTTCCAAAAAACTACTTATTATCTAAAAAAGTTCACAAATCTCCATTTTAAAAACCATTCTTCCGAAATATACTTATCTTCTCTTTCTTCAGTGGAATAGATGTTCTCATATAATACTACGTCATTCTTGGACAAGAAAGCAAGGAATGCAATCGAGTAAAATTTAGAAACTTTATCTTTTCTGATGTGGGATATAATTTGTTCTCAAATATTTAAACATATTTAAGTTCAAAATTAGGTCTTCATCATGATCTAACCTTAAATAAGTTTGAATGTACACCATTTAAGACAACGAAAAACTTATCTACGGGTTCTATATAATTCAAAATAATTGAGGAAAGGCTAAACTATAAATTTGACAAAACAAAAATTTGATAAAAGTCAAGAACATACATTTATGAATCATCCTGAATGGACACATCATTTCCTAATCTGGGTGCTTCCTCAATCCCAATCTCCCTTCTAAGCACACTCTCAGGTACTCTCTTCTCAACATTAGCCTATATAATGCATTTCAAATTTGAAAATTTAAAAAATTATATTCAAATGATTATATAACAAATTAAATTTAAATGATTTTAAGACATTAAATGATACCTGTAAACTCCCACCCTATTCAAACTCTACCGCTAAGAATTGAGACAAGCCAGCCCAAGTACCAGTAGATGGAACAGAGAGTTGCGAAGAACACAACTAAGAGATAAATCTAGAATTCAATTTGCTCACAATTATACAAAATTATAAATGTTGTTGATCTCTTATTCAAAAGAGTGGAGATTGAACAACTATTAAAAAAAAAATACCCAATTCAATCCATGCAAATTCAAACTTATCGAATCAAGTCCTCTACCAACTAGAGATTCGTTTAACATATCTCCAAATTGCAATTAATGGCAAGAAGAACTCGATTATTTTTATAGAGACAAGGATATCTAAATCTAGAAATTGAAGTAATATATCATAAAATGCATCAAAATTTTCTTAAATAGATCACATACCAATCTGCGATTCGGGTCATCATTCTGAATGACTTTCTTCCAACCATCTTGACAAAATTTTGCATACTCCAAAACTTCTTCTACTAACATTGCATCTAATTTTGCATCTGTTTTATCAACAAATGTGTCTCGAGAATTGGCTTTTTCTTTCTGATGCTTCATGCCAACATCAACACCATAAAACATAGCTTCCAAATTTTCCCCGATTGTAGTCCTGGCCTCTTTTTCAACTTATGATGTAGCCTGGAACTCTGAAAGTGATGCAAATGCCCCTGTTGGGAAAGGTACTAAAGGTTGTTGAGGCCTTGACAATGCCACACTTTGATATGCCCCTTTGCAATCATATGTACGTCCTTTACCAGTCCCATAATATTTGGATAGTAGACTAGTATAATACAGGTGCATTTGCAAGAAAAACTCTGCAAAAAAGTGTCTTGCAAAATAGTGTGGAACCTCATCCTTCCACGACAATTTCCCATATGCTACTAAAAATCTGTTATACAGATGTCCGACAAAATCAAGGTGCTTAAAATATTGCACCTTCAACATTTTCCTCTTTGGGCCCTCTTTGAAATTGAACATGGAGATGGTGTCTTCTTTTGAAAATCTATTTTTTACTGTCTCCCATTTATCAGGACCCATCACCTCTGACTTCCGTCACCTTATTAGATCGACAAAACTGTCATTGGTTGGCCCCATTTTCTGATATGCATCCATAAAGTTTTCCAGTGAATGCAAAACAATTTGCAAACTTTGTTTTCTCTCCTGAGGAAGTTCCAAGACTGCCAAATCATTTTCCAACCTCTTTTTAACACCTAAGCATTACTCAAGCATGATTGCTTCAGTATTCCCTTCCCATGGGAGTTCATCGCCAACATCTGAAGGATATGTGGATGTTGGCGTGTAATCTCCTGTTTCTTCATAATGTGGCCTCTTAAATCCACCTTCACCCTCTGCATCGACATTTGAATCTTCGTGAAAACCACTCTCATTGTTTTCCCTTGCTCTAAATTGATTTCCTACACACACATTTGAAATAACTTCAAAATTTAACCTCGTATAAACTTAAATACCACAAAAATAAATAAAAATTAAGAAACTTACCATAAATATTCTCTTGTCCAGAGCTATTCCCTACATTCTTAGGTGTAGGATTATTGATGCACAACCTATCTAAGAAGGTTGCATCCATAACACTGGTTTGAGCAGGTTCTGCAGCTGATCTATTTACAAACTCGTTTTAAAATCTCCTTCGACGAGATTGTTGGTGCTCACTCGGAGTCTCAGTCGAAGAAGGAGTTCTTGTTCTTCCTTCTTGAGAATTCCTAGAGTGTTTGTGAGGAATGTTTGTATAATATTCTATAGAAATCACTCCTCAATATCTATCCACAATCCAAAGCTTATCAATAAAAATCCAGATATTTACACAAGTTCAAGAAAATAAAAACACAAAGATAAATCAAAGTTTTAAAAAATCAATCCATAGAGGTAATCGCTCATTATAAGGCCCAAAGAATTTTCATTCAACCATGAATCAATGAACTAAAATATAAGTAAGGGGTCCATAGACAACATGGCAGATTCTTATCCTTCACTCACCATCCATGCATAGAAAAGAAGAGCATTTGAATTTACAGGTCTTTAAACACCGAAGTGACGAATGTCGATTCAGCTCTTGGTTGAATGCTCAGGCATGGACTGATGAATAAAGGGATAAGTGACAGAAGATAAAACCACAAACTTTTCACAATAATCAATAAAACCCACACATAGTTGTCATTGAAATAAGAAGTTGGGTTCATAAAGGGACTGTCATTCCACTCAGAGGTTTATCATTCACAATCCACATTAAACAAGAATATGCAAAGACTAAACATTCAGCCATGAATCAATCAACTAAAATATAAGGGGTCCATAGATAGCATGGAAAATTATTATCCTTCACTCACCATCCATGCACAAAAAAGTAGGGCATTTGAATCTATAGCTATTTAAACACCGAAGTGATGACCATCGATTCGGCTTCTGGCCGATTGATCAGGCAGAGAATTATGACTAAAGGGATAAGTGACAGAAGATAAAACCACAAACTTTTCACAATAATCAATAAAACCCACACATAGAAGTCATTGAAATAAGAAGTTGGGTTCACAAAGGGATTGTCATTCCACTCATAGGTTTATCATTCACAATCCACATCAAATAAGAAGACACAAAGACTAAACATTCAACCATGAATCAATCAACTAAAATATAAGGGGTCCATAGATAGCATGGTAAATTCTTATCCTTCATTCACCATCCATGCACGGAAAAGTAGGGCATTTGAATTTATAGGTTTTTAAACACCGAAGTGACGACCATCGATTCGACTCCTGGCCGACTGCTCAGGCATGAACTGATGACTAAAGGGATAAGTGACAGAATATAAAGCCACAAACTTTTCAAAATAATCAATAAAACCCACACATAGAAGTCATTGAAATAAGAAGTTGGATTCTCCAAGGGACTGCATTTCACTCAAAGGTTTATCATTCACAATACACATCAAATAAGAATATGCAAAAACTAAGCATTCAGCCATGAATCAATCAACTAAAAGATAAGTAAGGAGTCGATAGACAACATGACAGATTATTATCCTTCCCTCATCATCCATGCACATAAAAGAAGGGCATTTGAATCTATAGGTCTTTAAACACTGAAGTGATGACCGTTGATTCGGCTCCTGGCTGACTGCTTAGGAAATGACTGATGAGTAAAGGGATAAGGGACATAAGATAAAACGACAATATTTTCATAATAATCAATAAAACCCACACAAAGAAGTCATTGAAAACAAAAAGTTGGGTTCGCCAAGGGAAATCAATTCAGAAAAATAGCAAGCAAGTGGATTCATTAAAAGCTCCCTATGATTGGATCGACTAAAAAAGTGTATTAGAACATTTCTTTTAGATTCCTTAAAAGTTCCCTATGGTTGGATCCACAAAGACCACATATAATGTAATGCATTAGAATCCCCAAAAGAAAGAGTTTAATCTTCATAACCTCACACACCCATGCTTTAATCCCAACAAGGTGAAGGTCTTGCATGGACATGGACATGTACTATAAACTAATGGATTTCTACATTGAGAGGATAACTACCCAAAAATAACTCAATAGCATGTGCATATTAAAAGTACCCTATGGTTGGATTCACTATTCATAACCTTACGCACCCACTTATAACATAAGAAATCTTTAGTAAGTGGTGCAGATCAACTTGTTATGCCTTTAATATGGGTACATAAGAAATATTTCTTTACTAAGTAGTGCACTCTTATCTGATCCCAGATTGGATAATGTTATATTATATATCATATGAACTGTGCAGATGGTATATTATATAGTTGGATCACTTGAAATATTTAACGACAAATTGTTTGATAGTTGTGGATATGGTTGAACCAAATACATAACTGTGAAATACTTTATGGTTACCTAAAGTTACATAAAGGGACCTAATTGTGTACTATAAACTAAGGGATTTCTACATTGAGTGGATAACTACCCAAAAATAACTCAATAGCATGTGCATATTAAAAGTACCCTATGGTTGGATCCACTATTCATAACCTTACACACCCACTAATAACATAAGAAATCTTTAGTAAGTGGTGCACAACAACTTGTTATGCCTTTAATATGGGCACATAATAAATCTTGCTTTACTAAGTGGTGCACACTTATTTGATCACAGATTGAATAATGTTATATTATATAACATATGAACTATGCAAATGGTATATTATATAGTTGGATCACTTGAGAGATTTAACGACAAATTGTTGGATAGTTGTGGATATGATTGAACTAAATACATAACTATGAAAAACTTTATGGTCACCTAAATTTACATAAAGGGACCTAATTGTGTACTATAAACTAAGGGATTTCTACATTGAGTGGATAACTACCCAAAATTAACTCAATAGCATGTGCATATTCTTTGAACATGGTTCCATCCACTAAGATAGCATATATATTCCTTATAGTTCATATATATTCCTTATTCCTTATGGTGCAAATGTGGTATGAGGGTTGTTCGTATTCTTGATATAAATTTCTACAAATAATAATGTGATGACTGATACTAATGTGATGACTAATAATAGTTTCTTATTAGAGATATTAGGTCGAAAGGTTTGAAGATTTCACATTTGGATTATCTCTAGAGTTAGTTAAATATTGTCAAAACTCCAACATGTTTCAACAAAGGAAGGGATGGGAGATGCGAGATGGAATTAAGGGTTTAAAGGGAGCCCGATGATTTACTTTATTTATTTGTATGCATGAAATTAGTTACATGAACATTTTAAAAATATGAATATAAGGAACATCACTTGTTATTAACGTCTATGTGTGAGTTATGTATGTGCTAGCTATGCCTACATATCCAACACAAATCCAATAAGTTGTCAATTTGAAGTTATATTATATGAATATAAATATCATCACTAAGATAAGCATTCAATAACTTTGTTCAATATGTGTGAAGTAATAAATGAGTATAATAATTAGTTCCCATCTAAGACTCTTTTATTTTTATAAATTAGACTTTATCATCCAAAATGAAGTATTCATTATAACTATTCCTTTAGTCAAAGGGCCTCTACAATTGGAAAATACCACCAAGGTGGGAGACTGGTTCCTTTTTGAGCAGTTTACTACATAGGTAGGTCACCCATGTCTTACATGAGATGTGACGAAGACTCATGACAATATGTATGACATGTGAAGCATAGGTGGATATTTACTTGCCCATTAGTTCTCACTAGATGGTTTCAATATGTGTTTTTTCAACCTAGTCCAAATATAAATGTCTCAATATGGCAATGAATATTTCTTTCCCTTGTTATGAAATGAAGAACACAAAAAAATGCAAAACTTGGCATGAACTACATAATAATGTTAATCATTGAGTTTTTGAATGAATTTTTTGTTTGAAGCCATAAATAAGGGAGCATATATGATATCTTGGTCTATCTCACTAACCTAAGGAATATTGATAGCTTGGCTAATGACCACTATAGATTACCTAAAACGAAACCAATCTATGAATAGATTGACTCATTATAGAAATACCAACATTAACAAAGTAATATAGATTTTCTATTCATGGAAAATATCTTGAATCTTAGTGTTGATTCTTAGTGTAAATGTTTGCTAGAAAACACTTTGAACCTATTTTATAAGGATTTTGTCACTTGTGATTACTTATTTTTAATAATATTTTTTTAAGACTCTTGTACACTACTAAATTGTGTTAAAAAATACGATGCACTCAAGAAATAATTGTTCCATATATATAGATTCTTTTTTTTGAACTACAATCATACACTATGACAATAAATTATTCTTTGTTAAGTACAATTCCATATTCACTATTTGCAATTCAATTCCATCTTTCTCATGGTTGTTTATATTTGATAACAAAATGAATTCTACCTTTTTGCAGGATTGCTTTCAGCTCTTTTCCTTTTCATTTAAATAGAAACAATGCCACAATACTAGTAAATTACACCAACACACAAAATTTTGTAAATATCAACATCCCTAAAAAAAAGTAAATATATTTGTATATGCTACCAAAGATCTCAAATGATGAATAAATCTAGGGAATATAGGAAAGTGTCATAAGGTATTTACAAAACTAGTAAAAATAGAGCTTCAAATGGAACTTTATGCCTTACTAGTCAATGGAATCGATATGTTATTATGCGGTGAATCATGTAAGAAGTCAAATAGTCAATTAGGTCAGAGTGCGACTAAGTAGGAAGTTTTGTTGGGAAGTTTCACTAGGAGAGAACCGACCTAATATGGAAGTGATAGATTTACTGAACTATGCATAATTGACTTGAAGATCACATTGAAATAATTAATGGAAATAATGGACGTATGTTTATAAAACATGTCAACAAAAACCTAAAAGGTTCTAAAGAATGTTTATTGGTCAATTCTATGTGTAGTATGGTCTATGAGTAGTTGAATGGTTGAGGACTAAGTTGATTGGGGTGTTGGGTATAATAGCACTCAACGCTACCATGGAATAGATCAATCCTAATGGTTTCTTTGAGGGTGCATATATTAACCTCAATGAATTGACAAAATGTACAAGGGATTACAAGATCAAAAGAAACATGTGTATGGTGCATCGACAATAACTATTGAACCAATTCATTGTCATTAGGAAGTGGGCATCAAATGACATGAAGAAGTTGAATTGATTGGTCAAGTGGCATGTAAAGAAGAGGAACAATTGTAACTATCTCTTAGAGATGGGCCATAAGAATATGAATTGCTAGAGATTGAGAGAGGTAGGTAGAAGTTTGAAGATTACAATTACAAAAGGATGCAATTATAGGTCTCTACAATTGGAAAAGCCCACCAAAGTGGAAGACATTGGAAAATACCACCAAAGTGGGAGGCTGGTTACTTTTTGAGCAGTTTACTACACAAGTAGGTCACTCTTATCTTACAAAGATCCAATAAGTTGTCAATTTGAAGTTATATTATATGAATACAAATATCATCAATAAGATAATCATTCAATAAGTTTGGTCAATATGGCTGAAGTAATAAATGAGTATAATAATTAGTTCCCATCTAAGACTCTTTTATTTCTATAAATTAGACTTTATCATCCAAAATGAAGTATTCGTTATAACTATTCCTTTAGTTAAGGGGTCTCTACAATTGGAAAAGACCACCATAGTGTAAGACATTGGAAAAGACCACCAAAGTGAGAGACTGGTTCCTTTTTGAGTAAATTACTACACAAGTACGTCACTCATGTCTTACACAAAGATGTGACCAAGACTCATGACAATATGTAGAAGATGTGAAGCATAGAGGGAGATTTACTTACCCATTATCATTAGGTCTCACTAGATGGTTGAAAGATGTGTTTTGTCAATCCATTCCAAATATAAATGACTCTTGGAAATGAATATTTCTATCTCTTGTTATAAAATGAAGAACAAAAAAAATGGAAAACTTGGAGTGAATTACATAATCATATTAATCATTGAGTTTTCGAATGAAATTTTTGTTTGAGGTCATAGATAAGGGAGCATATACCTGGGAATCAAATGAAATATAGATCCATCCATGCCCAAAGTAGTGTGGTTGGATGAAATACATTCCATGTCATTTTCCTTGCATCAGCAATCAAAGGAATTGTTTCCTTGGGAAAATTGTCATTCGTAAATGCAAGGTGTCTAAGGGATTGAGGGAATTCTTCCTTGTACACACAAAAAACATACCATATGAATTCACTTGTTTAAAAGTGGTGCAACGGTATTCAAGGTGTTATAGATCAAGGTATCCAATGGCTTTTATTTATAATATGAGAATCTCATCTAATAAGAACATCATTTCATGTGTAGAACTCTTTCAATATCCTCAATATTGAATATACTTTATAATCTACTTGCATTATTAAAACCATACAACCTTGATATTTAATATCATCAAAATATTTTGAATACATTTTATAATCTAGATTCAGATTATTAAAAACCTAAAACCAATGTTTTGTAGCATCAAGTGCAAAAAGATTGAAAAAAACATAACTTATGAAAGAGTTTTAATATAATTTAATGATAAACAAGGCATTGTAAGATAATTTGTAAGCTAAACTTTGTAAGAAACTTATCATACTCTAATATTACATATGTAAACTTGGCCATGATATTCAAGTATTACAATATTTTCATTAAAATAAAAGAGAATTATTTTTATTATATAAATTACCATTAATATAATATTAAAATCTATTACCTATGATATAATAAAATTGTATAGCTTACATGTTGAAAGTAAATATTGAAAATTATATGGAAATGTAATTGTAATCGGATTCACCAACTTGGGACTATGGAAGAGTTGAGAAAATAAGAAAAAAATCTAAGTATTTTGAAAGAAAGTGTAGCTGAATGATACCTTTATGTAATGGAAAAGGATAATTCCTCATAATGATAGGCATTTGTGAGGTTAAAAAAGGTTGTTAGATTGAAATCCTTTGAAGTCATCTATCACATTCCACTCATAAGTGTCCCTTGTCAAGGATTGTAACTCTTCTCTTAAAAAAAGTGGGATCACTAGCTATAAAATGGGTCTTATCCATTAGAGTAGGGGCATTTTGAAGCATGCTACTGCAGGTAGTCTAGAAAAGATTGTTCAGGCCATGAATACTCTTGAATTGCAACTGAGTTAGCATCCATGCCTTCTCAAGCAAGTTTATGTTCAATGTACTTATTTTTCTGGGTTATATGAAGTTCAACTAGATAACATGTCCTGCTAAGATTTACTTCTTTTCTCAAAAATCTACGTTCAATTATGGCCAAAGCCTCTAGTATTTCACTATTGTTACTATTGTTCATCTGTTTGGTGTTAGTACTCCTAAATATGTTGAAGATATTACTGCATTTAGTTCCTTGTTAGTTTCAATTTTTGGTTTGCTTTAGTTTCCAGATTTCAGATCTAGTTCTAGGATTTTCAGTTTTTTATTTTTTTTCGATTTCAGTTATAAATTAATAAATAATTATAGTACAATTATGGGTGGCTTACATCAATGGTATCTGAGCCTCGATTGATAGCATATTATATAGAATTTTCAGTTACAGTTCAAATTATTTACTTATGTTCTCCAATCTGCTATAACTTTTGATGACTTTCTATGATGTTCTTATGCTAAACCTACTATTAGGCTATTAGCCAATTATTAGTGCAGTCCTTCATTCTATAACAGTTTTGGTATGAAAAAAATGGAGTCCCTAACAAATTATGTTCATAACTGGATCATATTGTTTATATAAATTGGGTGTTGTTTAATTGTTTTAGGTTTTTGTTTTTTTTTTCGAAATCAAGCAATATCAATTTTCAAGAAATTATCAGTTTTTTTGTTTAAACTGTATTTATGAATGTAGAAATGAATTCATCTTGCTGAAAATTCGTAGAAGAATACTAGGATTATACMAAAAAAAAACCATTCCAATATATAGATTCAACAATTTTTCCTCTAATTTCAAACAAATATACTCAGAAAATATAAAAAAAAATATACAGATTCAACAAATTTTCCTCTAATTTCAAACAAATATACTCAGAAAATATAAAAAAACAAAATATACAGAGTCCCGATTGATTCTTATTGATTTCTGCATATATCAGAAAATAACAAATAAACATTTTCATGAATTCCATTACTAGGTGTAACTCGCATTTTAATTACTGTGTAAAAGGGGCAAAGAAAATAAATTTTAATTATAAATTGAAAATTAATATTAAAATTTAACAATACATAAAAAAAATTTAAAATTAAAAGTAAATACTACATAACAATACAAGGGTTAGAGAAATACTTGGAGCTCGACACACCAACGATGCCAACCACCAACAAGACCTTTGCGGTCATAGACCTCATGCTCAAAAACTCCTGCCTACATGACTTGCACCATCACAACCTCTCACTCATGCTCAGAAACCCTAAAAAACGCCCATGCTCAAGCTCATAGATGCTCTGAAACACTCACAGGCACTAAAAAACGCAAACAAACTCCAACAAAGTTCGAAAACGTAACAAATTCATGTGTGGTTGATATATAAATCATCTTTCGGCCGAAAGATAGTTCAACCGAGCTATCTTTTGGCCGAAAGCATGTTCATTCGAAATATATTTCGGCCAAAAACATATTGCCAGATGGAAAATATTCATTCAACTAAATTTTTACACACAAATTGAGGGTGTCGTTACTGCAATGTTCAATTTGACGTTTCATGTTTCGACCAAAAACTAGTTCAGCCGAAAATAGTAACTTTCAGCCGAAAAATAATATTAGTTCGGATGAAAAAATGTTCTTTGAAATTTTGGAGATATAATTGTCACGAAAGTGTTACCTACCTTCATTATTTCACCCAATGCAGAGTAATCATAGGATTACTGCTAACATACAGAAATAATGAAATTAATAGTAATTCATAATTGCAATGAAATACATGATACATTTCAAAGCCACAAACATGCATCACATATAAATTAAGTATATAATTAATACTTATCTTTTATCTAGAATAACACCACCAACTGCATGCATAACTTCCACAAACCTCCCATCCTTATATAGTGTTTCTCATCACTCTCATCAGTAGGTCACCCCTGACCTGGGACTAAGATCCACCGGGCAAGGGAATCCTAGGCTAGGATGGTCAACAGGAAGACATATAGTTTATGACGATGGATTCTCTCCCATGAGCCACTTGTGCCCATTGCTCACAGAATCTCATTCCCMACATGCCCGTACCACCCCAAGAGTATACACCTTCACTGTCACACCAGACAGTCCTTTGGTTGTAAACCTCATTTTCCTTGGGCTTCAACAAAAGGTTGGACTAGAATTCTCCAAKCTATGTGGCAGCTAAAAGACCCGTTTCAGGAGTTCTCACTTCCTTCATGCACTCTCTCACCTGGAGAG
Source organism: Picea mariana (assembly GCA_032191745.1). NCBI lineage: Eukaryota > Viridiplantae > Streptophyta > Pinopsida > Pinales > Pinaceae > Picea > Picea mariana. The sequence goes on from JASDQU010308773.1 coordinate 131,996, forward strand.
AGAGTCGCACATAGGCCTGGAAACCTTCTTCTTCAACCACAACCACCTCTCTCACCTCGAAAGAGTGTTGCACATAGGCCTCACAACCTGCTTATTTAGCTCTGTTCCATCACAAGGAGTACAATATTAAGTCTCAATAAGGAACAGATGATGGAAACAATTCACACTCAGCTAAGGGACTGCATCGACACAACATCCCATAGTGTTAACACACACAACATAGACAATTACAATTTTCTTAAGTTTCACATAAGACAACAACCCAAACGGTTAAGAATGAACTCGTATTTGTAGTGTGGATAAACTAGGTTCACAGGACACATAGGAGACACGGATCAATCCATGTTTTTTCCACTAGTTTTTAGGGTGCATGACAAGGAATCAATGCACAAAATAAATGCAACCTCAAATGGTTCAGACGGAGGATGCGTCATCTTCTTAGGAAAACATCACAGGTTGGCCTCACAGTTTTGAGTTTCAGAGCTGTGTGAGGTATGCAGAGATCAAACACAAAGGCAACACAGTTCAGACAACAAACGCTAGAATGGAGATGAGCCCCCATCACGGATCAATTCTTGGGTTAAATTTCATGTGCCTGGGCCGACACATGTCACCCATGAAGCTACATGCACTCCATCAAGTTTGCATTCCCTTTTCCAAGAACTTAGGATAAAAAACTATACCTCTCACACCACCTTGGAATAATAATAAATTATTATTCAAGGACTTAAGCCCTCAAGATTAGTCCCTCTTCCAACCTTTCATCCACCTCTCTCTTACATATCCTTGTGGAATCTTATCCCCCATCACTCTTTCTTCATGGTCGGTTGACACACAACGATGTTTATATTTTAGTACTGATTTGCATAATTACATATACAAAAATCAGATTCCTAGCCTTTAACACCTAGGATCTCCGGCCTAAATAAAACATAATCCTAGCAGCTTATATACAGTTGGCTCACCAGCCTATAAACATGATTACAATACATAATATAATCGTGGCATGTCCCTGGGTTATTACAAAAATGTCGATTGAAGGCTGGAGAAATTTGGATGGTTGTTTCTTATGAATTTAGATGAAAGGTTTCATCATGGTCTATCAAAATTCCAACAATTGGTTTTTCAAAATTATGACAAACAATATTTTCACTGGTCGTCAAAATTATGACAGCTGGTTCGTTATAATTTCAATGAAATTTTTTGTCACAGTCTATCAAAATTCCAATGGTTGGTTCCTCAAAATTATGAAGAAAATTTCCATCACGAGTTATCGAAATTCTGACAGTTGGATTGTTGAAATTCAAACATAATGTTTTGTCACAAATTGTCATACGTTCGATGGTTGGTGCGTTGAAATTGAAATGAAACATTTCATTATGGGATATTGGAATTTATTCATTAGAATTCAAATGAATGTGAATGCATTCATCAGACTTATGATTGTTAAATTATGATCTTGATTTCTTATGTAGATTAATTCTTTTATTTTCTTCAACACTTTGATTCCATCTTAATAAACTTCAGCAATACCAAATCATAATCGAATAGAAATAACTATTTAGATAAGTAAGCATGCACATCAAGAACACATGTACCCTGGGGAAACCCTGTACAAGGATAAAAACCCCAAAAAATGATATTCCTTTATTGCATTAATAATGTAAGATCGCTTACAAATATCCACCATGAATGTTCTGCTCATAAAGATATTGCCAGGATGACTCTGACCTAACAAAGACTTAAGAGACCTTTCTGAAATACACCTCTGATATGTTTCCTCTATTGTGGATATACATCATTGATGTGTTGTTGATATATTCCTGTAATATGCAGCCTCTATCGCTGATATAGAACATTGATATGCTGCTTTGGTATGCTACCTCTTTATCATCGATATTCTCCTCTTTTGCTTCTTCCTTAATCTGCGTATCAAAATTGTGTTGAAGAGAGGGGTTGACCTATGCGTATATAGGCTGAAGAGGAGAAGAGGAGAGACTCAAAATAGTAACCTATTTGCATGCTTTAATAATAACTCATCTTCATACTTTATTTCAAACTTAGAACTAGACTTGAGACTTCAGTTATAACTCAACATTACACTTTAGTTCAAAAATACAACTAGACTTAAAACTTTCATTGCAACTCAACATTACACTTTAGTTCAAAAATAGAACTAGACTTAAGACTTCAGTTACAACTCAACATTATACTTTAGTTCTAAAATAGAACTAGACATAAGACTTCAGTTACAACTCAACATTACACTTTAGTTATAAAATATAACTAGGCTTAATACTTCAGTTACAACTCGACTCTTTACAAGGAAATTTGAAATTCTATTCATGGTAGATAATGTTACATGTGACAATGCACTAGATCAATACATTTATATCATTTTCAATAGTAGGAATATCATTTGTTTCTAGCTCATAGGAATTTTATATTCAACCTAAATTTTGCTAGGTGCCTTGACTTTTTCTCATGGCTCACAAGGCTTGACTAGGCTCACAAAGGTTGTACACTCCCCCTGACTTTTGCACTAGTCTGTCTATGCTCACAGCGGTTGTACGTTCCCCATGAAATTTTCACTAGACTATCTATGCTCACAGAGGTTGCACATTCCCCCTGAATTTTTCATTAGACTCACATAGCATCTCATTCGTCCTAAATTTATCTTTGACTTACAGAGGTTGTATGTTCCCCCTGGATTTTGTCAATACCTCAGAAGACTAGTTGATTCTCCAAATCTCCCTATCTATCCTTAGGGTGGCTCATATGGCCTCTCATTGGAGAGTGACTGCCGATGCTGCCAAATTTAGCACTCCCTCTTAGCGAGGGAGTCACTCTCAACCACACCAAGCTTTCCTATCAGCTGCACAAATTGTCTCGAGGTCAAAGGCTTGCTAAGGATATCATCTACTCGCTCTCTCATGGTTATGTGTTGTAACTTTACAGTTTTTCTCTGGACCAATTCTCGGATGTAGTGGTACCTCATGTAAATATGTTTTGACCTATCATGAAATATCGGGTTCTATGTCAATTTTATACAACTTTGATTATCACAGTGAACCAATGTCATCTCGAGCTTGTCTCCAAACAACCCATAAACCAATTTTTTGTGCCATATTGCTTTCTTTCTAGCATCACTTGTTGCAATGTACTCAGCCTCTATTGTACTCTATGCAATGGATCCCTGCTTCCGGCTTGACCAAGAGATCATAGTAGATCCTAAACAGAAGCAGTATCTGGAAGTACTCTTTCAATCCACTGGACTTCCTTCCGAGTTAGCATCTGCATACCCATGCAGAAATAAACCACCACTGGATGTATATCTCAGACCATAAGTAATGGTCCCTCTGAGATATTTCAAGATGTGAATTTCTACCACTTAGTGTCTTTGTCTTGGTTAAGTCATGAACAAACTCATTGCAATCATTGCATATCATATATCTTCCCTAGTGTGGATCATGTACATCAATGATCCAATCAACTTCCTATACATGGTGGGATCCACCAAATCTGAACATGTATCAGAATCATGCAGCTTCCTCAGGATGGTAACCATTGGAGTATAAATGGATTTGCAATCCATCATACCAAACCTCTTTAGTACATCCACTGTGTATTTTCCTTGTTCCATAAATATTTCGCCCTGTCTTTTCCATACTTCCAATCCTAGGAAGTAATGCATCAAGCCTAAGTATTTCATCTCTAATTCCGAGGTTATATCCCTCTTACACCAGGCTGTTATCCCTTCATATCCTATTAGAAAGAGATCAACAACATACAAGATTAGTATAATAGGTTGGTTACCTCTTACCTTGAAGTACAGATTTGCATCAACATCACTTTTCTAGCATCTCAGGATTTGAAGAAATCCATCAATCCTATTGCACCAAACTCTGGGAGCCTGCTTAAGACCATACAAGGCCTTCCTTAGCTTGCATACATGAGTTCCTTTGTTATGCAGTAAAAAACCATCTGGTTGTTCCACAAATACATAATATTCAATATTTCCATTCAAGAATGTTGTTTTTACATCCATCTAATGTAGCTTCCAACCAAGAATGAGAGATAACGAAATAATAGTTCGAATGGAGGTACACCTAGATACAGGGGAAAACATCTCTTCGTAGTCGATTCCTTCTTTCTCAGTGAAGCCTATGGCTACAAATATTTATTTGAACTTATCCACACTTTCATCACCTACATGTTTGATCTTATAGATCCATTTGGAAGAAACCATTGATTTGTCTTTTGGCCTCGACACAATGTCTCAAACATTATTCTTTATAATAGACCTGTATTCCTCAAGCATGGAATCCTTCCATACTTGTAATTTATCTAATTCTTAAAATGAACAATTTTTGACATCACTAATGTTGCTCATCAGTGCAACATAGCCTCCATGTAACGACCCTCCTTGTTCGACAACAAATCTGATAAAGAGTGCAATTTTTTTTTTTTATTCTTTTTTGGTTTAAGGTGTGTGGGTGCTCGTGTGGAAAGGAAACAGACATACGGGACTTCACGTCGCCTCCCGACGACTCACAGGACGCAACTAAATGCTAAATCAACAATCCTCAATGACGATCACTGCGTGATACAGTTTTATGAATCAACACACATCGCCAGACAACCACAGCGCGAGAGAAAAGGAATGCTACACCCACCAAGGAACGACATAGGTGTGAGCGCAAGGAGAACAACCTTAATTAAGTCAAGAAGCCAGGGTAGTCGTCTACCTTACTTCCAGGTGCGGAACCCAATGTTCAAATCCACCTTAACTAACATTCTAAAGGAGTGACCACACCCATGCCCATCATATCTATCATGGTGCCCCCTAAATATTATGCTAAGATTCATCAACCTATTACGCAACAGGAAAGGAACCCAAATGAGCAAAATGGAATTCATGAATAATTGCAGGAAACACAAGGGCATGGTTACAGTTTTGAAATGTCGTACACTCTGAAGATACGATTAGTATGTTGTTAAGATCTAGCTCAATTAAGTCTGCCATCAATCAACAAGAGATTCACATGTACAACTCCTATGCAGCTCCCTAAGTAACTTAAGGAGATGAACTAACTTACGTAGGTGATATAAAAGGAATCATCAAGTCCGAAAGCAATTAGGTCAAGCATTGTATTTGGTGAGAAAAAATAACATGACATTCTTAGACAACAAGACCAATTCCACAAGGCGAAGCAAGAAAATTCAATCCTTTTCTATAAGGTGGAGCCTAAATTGATTTTCTGCAACTCATCTTCTTAACTCATAATCAAGTTATGGTGAAGGTACCTTGAATCAACCCTCCTAACCTAACAGGTGTTGGTATCCGTGTTTCCATTGCCACTGAAGCGTCATGGAAGACCATCCATAAGTCAAAGTTAGGATGGAGCTAGTAGTAAATCTTGTGGACTAAACACCTCTAGGAATTAGTATACTAGTGGTTAGATGGACAGGCGATTCATTCGAAGGGAAAAATAAATTTT
>JASDQU010308774.1:10263-24670 GCA_032191745.1 Picea mariana
AAAACAATTGAAGATTAATATTGCACGTGATAATTAAACTCTCTATACATTAAAAAAAATCAATGATTACATATATTAGATGTAGGTAGTTGTTGGGATATCACCGACATTTTTCGGATATCACCTTGTTAGTTCTTGGAATTTTATCAATCTTTCTAAAAAATGAAAAACACATTTAAAAAATTTGATTAATATTTAATAAATATAGTAAAAAAATTAATTTGATAATTTTTGAACTAGTATATACATATTATAGAAAAACATTTTTAACAATAAAACTTTTTAAATGATTCTTTTTCGTTATTGGAAATATCACAGAGCTCATTAACCATTCACAAATACTTGATTTTATTTATATATAACCTGATTCTTGGAGCCATTGGATAGATTTGTGTACTGTAAGTGAAAAGAATGTCTATGCATTCTTTCCACTATATCTCTCATAGTTTTGTTTTAAAAATTATGTGTTTCATTAACTTTTAGCACCACTCTAGATGAACTGAGGAGCAATTCATCATTATTTACATTCTTCATAATTTTTATCTTCTTAGAAGAGTGTTATATGTTGAAATTTTGGTATGCTCATTTAACCATAGACAATGTCACATCATTGCCACCCAACCATAGGGATTCACATATGCCACCCCCGATCATACTAACCTTTACTTAGATATATTTCGTTCACAAAGCAAGTCCAATCAGATAAACCCTAGCACAAGTGCTAGCTCAACCAGAAATACCATCACAGCTACATCAACAACACCATACAAAGGTAGCGCACCTCCTCAAGGAGTAGTGCACAAGAGAGTGGTGACAAAAGACTGAACAAGAATAAATTGTGCAATTTTAGCTACTGCATCACTTCCTCCAAACTTGCGCCTTTATTCTGTGTAGCTGGGAGAGTGTGAGTGAGTGAACAAATGAGTTAAGACATACTCTATTTATAGTCTTCCTAGCCACTAGACTGGGCCAACTTCTTCTCTGGACATGTGTCTTTTCATTATTACTTTATTCTTCTAGGTCGAATTCTCTTCTAGGGTATTTCAATATATGTCCAATGGATCTCTTGCTTCTATAATCTTATCTTCATCTAAGAAAGGTCATCTAGGAGGGAAAGATCCTCCCATAGCTACCAAAACATCAACACTCCCTCTTAGCTAGGGAGCCATCTTTCACAATGTCTTCATCTAGTAGTCCACTGATTACTTTGAAATCAACTGGTAGCACACAACTGCCACAATGCCATCGATAGCTCGAGTCATCTGTCACAGTCTCTGCAATAAAGTAACACTTAGCTATTCCCAATGTGAACTGGTATTCTCCATGGAAATAAGCTAGTAGCACACATCTATTACAATTACATCCAGTAGAACACAATTGTGTCGATCCATAGTAGTACATAACTAATATACAGTGGTGCAAAACCACTCCAAGTAGCACACAACTACTATCCAGAGACACATTGTCTCTCTACTGCAATCAAAATGAAATACAACAGTCTCTATGATTATGCAACAATCAACTAGTGGCACACATCCACTACAATATGCCCTCAGCCATAATCATAGTCTTCCACCTCCATGACTATGCAACAATCAGTTAGTAGCACACAACTACTACAATATGCCCTTAGCCATAGTCAAGATCTGTATGACTATGCAACAATCAACTAGTATCACACAACTACTACAATGTACCCTCAACCATAGTCATACATATGATTATGCAACAATCATCTAGTGGCACATAGCCACTACAATATTCCCTCAACCATAATCATAGCCTCCCACCTCCATGACTATGCAACAATAAGCTAGTAGCACACAACTACTACAATATGCCCTCAGCCATAATCAGGATCTGTATGACTATGTGGCGATCAGCTAGTAGCACACAACTACTACAATATTCCCTCAGCCATAGTCATACCTATGATTATGCAACAAACAACTAGTAACACACAGTTACTACAATATTGCATCAACCATAATCATAGTCGATGTCTCTATACCTATGCAACAATCAACTAGTAGCACACAACTACTACAATATGCCATCAGCCATAGTTATAGTCTCATATAGTAGCACGAAGCTACTCCCATAGTCCTCATGACTATGTGTGTGATGTTTCTTCTCTCATCATGTCCGACAGTGAATTACCCCTCAGTCACAAGACTGATCCAGGGAACCCTTGGCCAGAGGGTTTATCCAGCATGAGAAGAAACAACACACCTCTCTCTCATTGAGAGTTAACATCCAACACCTCAAGTATTTCTACTCCTAGTCAAATCAACATGACTAATCGAAGAAATACTATTCATGGTCCATTCACCACTAGCCAAATTAGCATGGCTAATCATGTGAGTGAATGTATCTTTCTCCCTTGGTCAAATCAGCATGACCAATCTGGGAGAATTTCTACCCAATATTACTCATATGTGGATGTGTACTGGAGATTCACAACTCCCTTCTGCATCGTGTCTCGACTGAAGTCCTACAAGAAACTTTCGAAGCCACGTTTCTTCATGGCTTGCAATAATGGATGCTATATACCCTGCCTATGCTATACTGAGTGGCATTGTATTTTGCTTCTTTCTCAACCATGAGATCACACTAATCCCAAACTGAAGTAGCGTCCAGAAGTACTGTTTCGATCCACTACACTCCCTGCCCAGTTAAAGTATATATAATCATGCAACTTCACATCTCCATTTGAGGCATATCCCAATCCATATCCGCTCGTACCACACAGGTATTTCAACAAATGTTTTGTTGTCAACTGATGTACATGTCTTGTAATCAAGGTAAAAGGTCCACATTCCAGTCCTTCAGGCTAGCTTCCTTCACTGAAACAAGGGAATGCTCCTAGGAGGTCTCATATCTCCTCAAAGTCTCTAAATATTTTGATCTAGCCTCCTGTCTGTTAGTCTTGGAGGATGCCTCTCCCATCTAAATCTAAATCTGAATCAAAAGAGGAATACTTTCTGAATGAAAGTCTCTAAGAAACTGACTCTCTCTAAGATCAGGCTCACTTTGAGTATGCATGCTCCCTCTGAAGCTTGACTCCCTTTGAAGCTATATAGTCTTCAGAATCATTTTCTCCCTCTGCATGTGTTGACCTCCTCTTCTCCTTCATCGATGTGCACAACTCTATGTCTGGATAGTCTACTTCATGTTTCCCCCTGCGACTGTTATTAGACCTCCCTCTCAAATCTATTACTTGTGACCTGCCCAGAACAAGAAACAAGAACAACAATATCTCCATGGTAACCTCCATGGTGTTTACAAGATAACTTGCTTGGAACAAGGTCAACTAAGAACATCTCTTAGAGGAGATCAAATTAATCTTGTAGACAAGTGCATCATTAATACTAGACAACGAGCATTTACTTAATGGTAATCGTACCAACAATAATCAAGTGTTATTAGGCTAGCAGTAACAATGACAATAAGGATTGCTACTCTGGTTACAACACATACTTAAACTGCAACAATATAAAGAAATATCAAACTTGATATGCAAACCTTGAGTCTGTTGTTCCTCTGAATGTGTTGGATCTGAGATCTCTCTGGATCTACAATTGTTGCTTGGACAAAAGATCCCTTCTACAAACACCCTCAATATAGTGATACAATTTAAACATATACAAGTACATACCTTCAAAAAATAGCAACACCATCTGACAGTAGTGACAAACAACGACAAATCCTAAAATTTCAAAGTGCTCCAACTTGCAATCTAAAGGTAGTTGGAGATGTGCTAGGGTAAGGCGCACTACGCCAACCAAAAAATCAGTCCCAATAATTCATAGAAACTTTCACTGCAACAGACATTGCAAATGGTACTGCAACTGGCATGAAGGAACTAGCACTGCAACTGCAACTGCAACTGAGGATATTCCTTCTAGCGGTTAGACTATTATAAAGGAAACTAGTTCTGATACCATGTTGAAATTTTGGTATGCTCGTTTAACCATAGACAATGTCACATCATTGTCACCCAACCATATGCATTCACATATGCCACCCCCAAGCACACTAACCTTTACTTAGATAGATTCCATTCACAAAGGAATTCCAATCAGATAAATCCTAGCACAAGTGCTAGCTCAGCCAAAAATACCACCACAATGGCAACAACAACACCATACAAAGGTAGCACACCTCCTTAAGGAGTAGAACACAAGAGAGAGATGCCAAAAGATTGAACAAGAATAAACTGTGTAGTTGTAGCTACTACGTCACTTCCTCCAAACTTGCACCTTGCTTTTGTGTAGTTGGGAGAGTGTGAGTGAGTGAACAAATGAGCCAAGACGTCATCTATTTATAGTCTTCCTAACCTTTAGACTAGGCTGACTTCTTCTCTGGACATGTGTCTTTTCATTATTACTTTATTCTTCTGAGTCAACTTCTCTTCTAGGGTATTTCAATATCTGTCCAATGGATCTCTTGCTTACATAATCTTCTCCGCATCTAAGAAAGGTCATCTAGGAGGGAAAGATCATCCCACAACGACCAAAACATCAACATTATACTCCCTCGTCGTTGGTTCCAACACAACATTCTTAAAAATATGAAATTGATGTTTGAAACATTTATCAATTCTTGTTAAGAAGTAATTATTATTAAAAAATCAAAGAAAAACTTCATGTTAGTCACCTTTTGATCCACCTAATTTCTCTCTTTGCAAAATTTCCATAAATCTTTAATACTCTTTTTCACTTAAATTCAAACAATCTTATCGATTTTCTTCAAGTTTTTGTTGAGCATGTCAAACATTAATTAATACACATCATTTAAACCTATAGATACTTCAAATACATTACTTTTATATCAAAATTTTAAATAAGTTGTCATGTTCCATTCTTGTGATGTGTTTTCCTCGTGTTTGTTGCTATACTTTTTTCTCTAATCCTTTATCAATAAAAAACCCACATAATGAAACACAAAAATTATGAAATATGTTTTACAAACTAAGTAAAGAATTCCATATTAAAATTACTTTTAGGTTAATACATGCACACAATACAATAATACACATCGATGCACCTAATACAGTGATACAAAACATTGTGTATTTACTATATTGTGCGCATCATTAAATTTGAAAACATTTTATTAAAAAATTGACATAACTGTTGGATATGTGTTATATTCTTTGCATGGATAGAACTAGTGTCTACGTTGTGTTGGGGGTAAAAGGGAGGGCCACTATACCCCCCCCCTTCTAGGGGGACAAAGGAGGGCTAGAGCCCCCTTGTGTGGGGGTTCAGAGGCAACACCCTTGATTTTTTTTTTTTTGGCTTTTTGTGTCTGTTTTTGGGCAGTTTTTCGGCACATGGTTTTTATTAGAAATAAAGAGATGTGCTCGTTTTTCCATAGACAATATAGAAATATTGTCACCCAACCATAGGCACAAAGACCACCCCTGAGCACCTTAACCTTGGCAGACAGAATAATTCTGGAAGTAGACCAATAGCCAACCAAGGTAGTGCACCTTTCTCCAAGGCTAGCACACCAAGCAAGAATAACCAAAGACCAAGAAAAAAATACAAACCATAACCAAGAGAAAGTCCAACCAAAAGCCAAAATCCTAGTTGTAGCAGTTGCAATTGCACTCCTTATCCAAACTTTTGCACCACTAGTCTTATGCAGTTGTGAGAGTAAGAGTGACAAATGAGCTCTAACGCCCTCTTATTTATAGTGCTCTTTGTCACATGTCCAAGCCGACTTATACTTTTAGAGGTTGACACTTAAATATTAATTATTTTATTGAGCCGACATGTCTTCTAGGGTTTCTACACATATGTTTAGGGTTTCTCTTGCTTCCCGGAATATTCTAGTCTCGTCAAAGGTATATTAATACCTCCTGTAACTACCATAATATCAACACTCCCTCTTAGCTAGGGAGGTATTAAAGGAAATGGTCTTGAGCACAAACAAACCATTCAATCGGTAGCATCATCATATCCACACATGCTATCTCATGATCACGTAGATCAACTCACGAGCAACATCATCACTATCAGTATCATCTGATAGCATCGACTGCATCATCTCTTGAAGACATACTCCATGTAAGTAATTAGACATGATGTTGAATAAGTCACTCACTCCACATAGTGATACAAAAACCATTCTTCTAATATGGACATATGTCCTAGAAGAATAATTTTTCCAACAGATGTTGGAAGCCACGCCATGGGCTACAAGGACTATTCTTCTAATCCGGACATACGTCCTAGAAGAATGATTGTCCCGACCATTTTCCCTCCAACCACTACTATGAACTTAGGGAAAATTTCTGTCATGTACCAATATCTCCACTCTAGTCACTATTTTGAACTCAGGGAGATGGACCATTTTTCTAATCGAGACATACATTCTAGAAGAATAGTTGTCCATGGTACATCATTAATCTGTCAACCTGGACCATTCTCCACAGGGAGAATGCATGTTCACCATCAATATTTGAACCTGGACCATCCTCCACAAGAATGATGTTTGTCCACCAACAATTTTTCCTACTTGGACCATTATCTTCCTGGAGAATGTCTATCCATCAACACATTGACTATCCATCTAGCTGGCAATCATCTCCAGCACTAGTGGTAGTCTTCATGGAAATTAGAACAATGATATCCAATAGAACACAACTGTGTATATTCATAGTAGTATACAACTATTATCTAGTGGTACACAACCACTCCTAGTAGCACACGACTACTAACCAGTGACACATAGTCACTATCAGTGGATCACATCCACCACAGTAGCATACAACTATTGTCCAGAGACATACAGTCTTCATAAAAATAATATCATATGATATCAACCTACATAAACAATATCATGATACAAATTGAGTCATATAGGCCATTCCTCCACTCACATATGTGAGATCTGGAAGAGAATCTACCCTCGGAAAGTAAAAATATCAGCCATGGGCTATCTAGACTATTCTTCCCAAGAATAGAAGAATAATTGTCCATGATTTCTGAGCCTGGACCATTCACCTAACTAAGTCATTCCTCCAACACTAATCATAGTGCAACCTAGAGAGAATGAGTCTGCCCTAGGGAATTTCTGTCCCTAATTGCTGAACCTGGACCATTCACCTAACTAGGCCATTTTTCTGACACTAATCACAGTGAAACCTGGAGAGAATCAGTTTTCCCTAGGGAATAATTATCCAGACCATTTCCTAATAGAAATGACTATCCTACACCAACCTCAAAAAATGGACCATTCTTCAAAACTGCTCACAACTGTGAACTTTGAAAGAATGACTGCCTAGCAAGGCAGACCATTCTACTTGGCCACTACTCAGAGTGACTACAAAGAAGAATTACTATCCTAGACCATTTCCCCACACTGTACATAAGGGGAATCACTACCTATGGAACATCATCAATCTATCAGACCATTTTCATTACGAAAAATATTGTCCGATCTGGACCATTTTTCGAATTGCAAATGCATTTCCGTTAGAAATCTTGGGCCACTTTCTGGACTGGAAGGTGACTGCCCAACCTGGACCATTTTCCAAACTGGAAAATGACTTCCCATAAATCAATAAAATATAAGTGCTCCCTCCCAAACTGGGAGTAATCTCCTCCTTTTCCAATAAGGAATTAATCTCCACGAGTACCATCTTATCTGTTAAGTACACAAACTTTTCATCTTGGACAGAGGCTTTTCCAAAATATATGTTATTTTCTCATCTGTGAAGATATACTGGAGAACCACTTCTCCCCTTTGGACTCTATCATGTAGAAAATAATACTCGATCTCAATGTGCTTCGACCTATCATGGAACATAGGGTTATCTAAAAGCTTCACACGACTCTGATTATCACAATATATCACGGTCGAATCCAGCGCCTGATCAAACATTCCATAAACCAGCTTACAAAGCCACACTTCTTTCATACAAACATCACAAACTGCATTATACTCTACTTCTGCAGTATCGAGTGCAACAGACTTTTTTTTCCTACTAGCCCATGATATCGTGGAAAAGCTCAAATTGAAACATATCCAAGTAGCACTTCTTCTATCATCTACACTCCTTGCCCAATATGAATTGATAAATACATGCAATTGTATATCATAACTCAAATGTTCCACAAAGAAAATATTAGCTAAGTATTCTCCAAATACATTAACGAGCCAATCAATTGTTGATACAGAGACGAGTCTACAGGATCAGAGTCTCATCTTCTTCAGATTTGCCATCATGGGAGTTTTCCATGGATTTGCAATCCATCATCCTAGACTTCTTGAAGAACCATTTCAATGTACTTCCTCTATCATAGGAAGTTTTCACCATGCTTTTTTTGTACATGAGAGGCTCTGCACTAGGTTGTTTGAATCTGTACAAGGTCTTCTTCTATATTCATACATGGGTCTCTTTATGGTATACCTCAAAACCTTGAGGTTTCTCTACATACGCTTCTTCTTCAATTACTTTGTTGAGAAGAACAATATTTACATTCATCTAATGTAAATTCCAACCCATGGATACTGCACGAGATATAATGGCTCAGATAGAGGTATGTTTGGTTACTGAAACAAGTTGTCATCATAGTCTTCTCCCTCCTTCTAGGAGAACCCTCTATCCATGAGTCTCGCCTTGTATCTATTAATGCATAAGTATTTTTCACAATTTCTCACATACTTTGTTCTTGATCACAACTTCCTTCCATTCCAACAAGATGAGTTAGTGGGTTATATTCATATCACCAACACCTTCTTCTGAATCTTGAAATCTACTTCCACCACCCCTTTCTTTGGACATGGGTCAAAGTCTACCTAACTATGGAGAACAATGTTAATATACAACTTGAAAGCAATCTATGGTATGATGGAAGTGTGTTGCTGGGCACTATTGAGGTAACTAACATTTAAGTCCCCTATGTTTTAAAGGATCTTGTCACATAATTAGTAATTAAAAGGAATTTTATGCACGTTTGATCATATTATCCATTTCAATTGCTTATTAATTGTAGGTTGCTCAAATATAAGGTGCTTCTAAGTGATAATGTCTTCCTCAATAACTACGAAGAGACAAAGCAACTACTGAAAAGGTTTGTTGTTGATTACATATCATACCATTTTTGTCCAAATGATTGTATTCTATGTTGGATTACTGAGAGGGGGGGTGAATCAGTAGTAGAGAAATTTAATGATTTTTAACCATAAAATGCAAGTGTTATATCAATGTAGCATTATCATTCAATAATTGCAGAGTAAATAAACAATGAACAAATGAGCAATCATACACATACACAGTACACCAGTGTTTTTACACAGAAACCCAAAGCAGGAGAAAACCACATAATGTTTTTTCTTATATGTCTTTAAGAATTACATTCATTGGAAGCACCAACTTCCTTTGTTTTCCATCTACAACTAGAAGGAGGCTTCAACCCCTAGTTTCTCAGGCTACAACCTGAGGGAAGCTCTAACTCCCCAATTCTCTGGCTACAACCAGAAGGAGGCTACAATCCCCTATGTTCTTCGGCTACAGCCGGAAGGTGGATACAACCACATATCCTTGCCTCGTCCAACCACCCTGAAATATAAATAGAATGATGAAACCATTGTCACATTATGTATGAAACCATACATACTCTATAACTACCAATTCTCAATTAGACAAAGCTGAGACGAAGTATGTATGGTTAAGCTAAGGTTAATGAACTCCATAAATCTTCCATTGGAAACTAACTTTGAGACTATCTTAAAACTCTCTCGCCTACCTCTTCTTAACTATATGTAGGATGTTATATCCTATAGTTGGGGCCATATTCCAACATTCTCATTAGACTGATATGTGAAATTTATCTCTATACTTAACAAGCTGTAAATCTTTGGCTATTGGGAGAATTGATTGGTTTCCTATATTTTTTATTGTGAGGTGTTATAATACATAGGAGTGGGGGAGGGGTTTCATGAGCTGACAAATGACAATACTGCCTATTTATAATCTATGAGAAGAAGAAGTAGAATCTTTGTAAAAATTTCCATATATTGTTTTTATAATATGGGCTATTATATCAACAATTATTTTTTATTGAAATGCTAAACTCACTCTGTGTTATAAAACTGTTGTATATTTATTCGACAGACCACTTAACTGGTTTTTCTTTATAGACTGTTCATTACAGAATTGTGATTACATTCCTTATAATATGCGAGATAGAGGAACAAATTGTTATAACGTGCAAGAACAATGACAAAGCAAGTAACAGTGGAACACTCTTATCCTGTCTCTGCTCCTGTTCACCTTCACTGTCAAAAGTGTTTAAGACTGAGTGTTATGGATAAAACATCCATTACAGGATGAACAAATTCCATTTTGCACAGGAATACCATATGGAGTGCCATATGGAGTTCTATATGGAGTTCCATTTGGAAGACCATATGGGGTTCCATGTGGCCGACTGGATGACGTGCCATATGAAGGATCAGATGAGGTGAGCACACATAGTAAGTGACTACAATTGCAGGTAACGAGAAATCATTTGAATTAATCTAAATGTTCAGTTGTATGATGAAATGGATTAAATGGCATTTGATAATTAAATGATACAATCTCTAAATACATTTTTATGATCAAATGTCCAAGTCAGAGACTTGGATATTGATCTAATTCTTTCATCATTACGATTACCTCCAAAGGACACCCTTCGAATTCAAAATCAGCACAGTCATAAGTCACACATGGAAACTCATGTGTGATGAATTCATCAACGAATCCAACCGTTTCCACCTTGAACGCATTCAAAATCGGAGGGTTACCTCCAAATTGTTATTTCATTCCTGCATGGTCGTTGTGTTGTGATCATCCTCTGCCCAATTGCACTCGTCCTCTGCCCAAATTCTCTTCTCTTTCCAATTCTTCTCCTCTGCTCATCCTATGCATTGTAACCATGCCCTAATGATACGAGCCTTCCTCCTATGCTGACCTCTTGACTATCCCCGAATTCGCACAGTGTAGGGAGGTATTTCTTCGCGCAGGGTGGGGACCATTCTTGGCATGTCTGCAGATCCACGATGATGGTGTTTCTCTACAAAAAACCCTCAGATTCGATGGAAGGATGGCGCACATGGGGTATTTGGCCTTCTTGGTCTCTAAGGAGTCAATTTCCTCAGCTAGAAATCTTACAAGGGTTGGAGATCGTTGGTTTAAGCACCACCAATTGCCATGACCAAGCTACAATAGAGTTTTTAAAATTGAGTTTCAGAATGTTTCTTGAGCTAAGGGGTACCACAAAGAGTGGATTAAAGATGAGTTGATTAAAACCTTGATCATCATCACCAGAATTATCACTTGTGAAGGTAGATACTCTGTTTTTAAAGCTTTCCATTTTCGACTATTATCTCATTTCGAATTTAACAAGCCATTGAATTTTCCTTTTTACTTCTTGAAAAGTCTTGAGAAGATGTCTTCCCAAGTAAAAAATAATTTGTCCAATCCTCATAACAACCTATTCCACCATAGAATCATCAAATTTCTTGTCATAGCCAAGTTGGGAAAACAGGGGAAAACATGGGATGAATTCATCTATCAATTTTCAAATCCCCATCTCACAATCAAGACCAACAAGAAATCAGTTGATTTAGGGACTGTTACTCCATCCAAACCCCATTCTCCAAAGACTCCAAACCCTCTTACTCAAGCTATCCCTCTACCGGAACAAAAGACCAAGAAACTTGTTGATACCCCTGCAGCCTCTTCAAGCAAGAAGACTAAAAATCCTATGGATAACTCTCCAATTCCCTCAACATCTATTGATCCTAAACCCAAGAAGTTACAAGAGGAAATTCAACAAGATTTTCATGTAGTCCCTACAAATAGGAGAGGAGCCAATCAGTTCAAAGGAGGATCTTTTCGAAAAAGTACCCGAAATGAAAGTGGGAAGCCTAATGTAAAACACCCAAGTACTTCATATCCTATCCAAGTATCTTCCAATCTTGAAAGCCCCATAAAATACTTAGGGAAGTTTCTGCAGAAGAATTGGAGCCTGATAGAGAAGAAAAATCTGAGCCCATTCCCCCTCATAAACCCTCTGTTACTCCTACCTCATAGATACCTACACTAGATCCCAAAGATGATAGACTCTCTACATCCTTCAAGGGATCCAAGCCCTCCTCTGAGATATGTGATCATACTCCAGTCATTAAAAAATTATAACAAGAAAATGTTCAACTATTGCAATAGTTGGAAGAGAGGAATACCATGGATAGGCATCTCCACCATGACAATGCAATATTACAAGAAAAGGTGAATTGGTTGATCAAATGACCAATGACAATCGTAGCCTCCTTGTACAATTGAAACACTGCAAGAGGGCCAAGATAAAGTCTTTAGGGAAAGAAACTTATAAAGCTAATCCATCCGCTGCTCAACACGTCTAGTCATATTGGGTAATTCATTTTTGTTTGCAGTGGGACCTGCAAATCCTTAGGCATGGGGGTAATTTTGGGCTCGTGTTTTGGTTTTTTTGTGATGGTGATTGAATCCTTTTTGTACTGGTATTATATGTGTTCTTAACCATTTTGAAGAAGTTTTTGAAGGATTTTGTATCAATTCATCATGGCTTTATAACAGGTATGTGCAATTGATGTTTTGCAATAGTTTTGAGTTAGATTCAGTTCAATTTGATGATTTTAAGGATCAAATGTGTGATTTGTGTGTCACAGGGCGAATTTGCAATGCAATTTTCCATCCGATAGCTTGTTTGACACTTCATCCAACACCCGATCCGGTACTTCATCCAGCACTGCATCCAACACTTGGAGCGTAGGCGAGTTTGCAGTTTGCATATTGGCATCCTATGTTGGGTGAATCGACAAACTTGGGTTTTTTTCCCCCTCATGGCCTCCAGCTACTGAGCTCTTGACATCTCAGATTAAGCATTTATGTTGATCGTTGAGTGGTTCGTTCAGTTTCTAGAAGCCATAGGTTGTTAGAGCACATTTGATGGGATTTACCATTTTTAGAGGATGTTGACCCTTCCAGTGGTCGACCTCTCGAATTATAATCATTATAAATACCACCAGTAGTGGCCAGAGAAAAAAAAAGAAAAAGAAAAAAAAAGAATGGTTAGAATACATTTCGTTGTGTAATTGAGACATCTCTGCAAACTTGTGTTAAGACTGCATTTTTTAATTTAATGATAGAACCATGTTGATTAAGATTGCGATTTTTTGTTGAGGAGTAGCCACGACCTGTTGGGGGGCCCACAAGTGGTCTAGGTGAATACTTAGATAGATAGATCGTGTGTTTTATTTGTGCAATTATAATTTACTTCATTTCTTTGTTGGATGTGTTTTGTCATTTTAAATGATGTATTTGTTGTTTATCATTTAATTGTTTAATTTCCCTTTTGCAGGTTGCTTGTAGGAGATAGTTGTTTATTATGCTGTGTCTTTTATTTCTTAGCGAATGGATTGCAAGATACTAACTTAGTTGGTGTGTTAAACGTTAAATTGGTTTCTGCTTGTTGAAATAGAGTAGTATTTAATACAGAGTATTAGTTTAAGATAGAGTTTCTCTTGCAGCTTCGATGGATCAATAATTGCAAGTTTTGTTGATTGATTTAATTCTCAATTTAGTTATGCTTTCATGAATCTATTTTGTTTATCAATATTGTCTTAGTGTGCTAGAATAGAAGTAGGTTTTGGATTATGTTCTTACAAGCATTCTAGTTTGAAATCTGATTTTTTAATAATAGGATAAACTCAGTTTAATTCATGAAATCTCAGTTTTATATTCGAGTTGTGATTTTAATTAGAAGTTTGAATTTGAATTAAGTTTTTAATCATAAGTTTATAGGCTTCTGAATTTACTTGAGTTAGTGTTGGCCCTCGACCAAGTTTTGAGGAAACCTTGGTCATATTTGGACCACTTTTGGACTTCGACGCATTGTTCAAAGAAGGAGAGCCTAGACGGAGATGAGATCGCGGATCTCACCCATTTTTGTGGGCTATGTGGACCCAATAAGGGGTCCTCTAAGGTTTTGGTCATGGGTTTATGGGATGTCAGCCTATGGGGTTTACCCATGATTAGCCATTTTTGTAAGGGTTTGTAAAAGTATAAATAAAGTAAGAATGTATGGTAGAAGTAGAATTTTTGGAGGTAAGTGCAAGTAGTTTTGAGTGGATTTGTGCCAAGGAATGTATGTGTGTAAATGATTTGTTCTCAGCAGAGGGTTGGCTCTATGCCCTGACCTAGTTTTGGAAGGAGGATCTGGTGCTCAGTGCGTAAATCTCCTGTCCTATGCAAAGCTTGACTCTATGGCTTAGTGCACAGGAGTGAATGAATGTAAGATTCGAGCACATAATAATGAAGGCGAAGCGGTTGGTGGACATAGCCCCACATTGGGGTGAACCACGT
>JASDQU010308774.1:31279-44978 GCA_032191745.1 Picea mariana
TAAATACATTGTTTATGTTAGAATGCTAGATCTGATTCAAAGTGTTATGTGTTAAGTGGTTGAAGTGCTTAATCTTTGTTCTTACACATCTACATCTATTCTTGGGTACGTTATGTGAAGTTAATAAGGGTAATGAACTAATATGTGTCACTTCTTAAGCGTTAACAAAATACCCTGCAAAGTGTAATTATCACAAATCTGTGTCCTAGCTTGGTTACAGACACCTACGTCCTGTAACCCCCCCTTGCTTCTACCTCAGGTGAGACCTTTCCTGCCTCACAGGTGTTTTTGAAAGGGCCAGTAGTCGGGGCTTGGTTGGTGTGTTGTTAAGCATTAAACCCTAGGTCTTCCCTTGTGCCAACAAATGGTTCTGTTGTCGGGACCTAAAACTGTGATTGTTGAAAATTGAAGTAAATAAAAGAGAATATATGTACATAGATCTGTTGCTGAAGTGCGAAATACTCTACTTGACCTGCGAATCTCTGTGCTAAGAAAGAAATATGATATAAAGAAAAGAGGTAAGATCTAAAAAGAGGTAAAGTTTTTTTCTTTGACAAGAGAAATATAAGTGAAATTTTTAGCTTCGAAAGAATGAATTTAAGTACATTTAATAGGTTTTGTCCTAGTCTGAAGGCTAGGGTGTAGTTGAAAGAAAGAGTTGATTTGAGTAAATTTAATGGAAACGTAGAAAGATATGTTATTTCTATGCATAGAAAGAATTTTTGGACTAATAAGTAGATGCAGGAACCTAGAAATGTTTTTTGCAGATTGTAGGTCCAACACTATGATCCTATGGGAAGTTTGCAGTATAGAAAAGGATGGAGAACGTTTAAAAGAAAAAGAGGATTGACATTATGTTATAACTGCAGAAGACCAAGACACCTTTTTAAGGAATTCCCTGGCATAGGTCCTATTTGTCTTTTTTGTAAGATTATTGGTCATGAAGTTGAGGATTGTCCAAGGATGATTGCTAAAGTTGAAAGGATGAACATCAGACAAGAAAACTATGAAGAAAGTCAAAATACCAAGGGCATGTTAGAAAGTCATAAAGAGAAAGAATCAAAGGAAGCTCATACTACATTATTACAGTTGAAAGAAATGATGGATGTTCACAAAGATGCCATTTTACCAGAGATATTGAAAGTAAAACAATGCATAAGTTCAAGAATAGAAGACTTTGACATAGACTGTGTCTTGGATGAGGAAAAACAAGTGAATATTATGATAGAAGACATTTGGGAAATTTTGGGAAAACCTACTATGATACCTTCGTTAGGAAGGATAGGCTTGTTTAAGGGAAATATGATAACCCTATGTGGAAGAGTTACTAATGTATCTATTATTATTCATGGAACATCAACTGAAGAGGAATTTGAAGTCATTAAGTTTGTTGAGAACAATGCCCCTTTCCCACTTTTATTGGGAAACACTTGGATTGAGAAGGATCAGATTAGAAGGAAAGAAGAGGATGAAGCTACAGAAAAGAAAAAGCAAGAACTAAGGGATTTCATAGCTAGAAAAATAGACTGAATAATAGAAGAACGAGAGGATAAGTCAAAGCAATAGAACAAAGTAACAACGTGGGAGGGACAGAAGGCAAGAGAATTAGTTGTCAAGGTTGAAAGAATGCAAGAAGGATTGAAGGACCTATCTATTCAAGAAAGAAGTATGTCCACTCGGGAAGTGTTAAGAAAACATTTATTAACTTCAAACCCTTTGAGGGCACCTCAGCAGTGCGAAGTCACTATGCTAGGGGAAGATAAGAATAAAAATGGAAAGAGAATTCCAGAAATAGTTAGAGAGACTCAGATCATAGGAAATAAGGCAAGGAAGCTCAATAAAAAGAAATCTAAGTTGGAAAAGATACAAGAATATACAGAGAATAGATGGAAGACTTCACAGAATAGAACCTCGCAAGAGGCAGGTTCGCAGGATTTGAACCTCGTTGGAACATCAGGTCTGCGTAGAATGGGACTTCTCCCTAGTGAAGCTATATGACCGTTGGAGGTTCCCCGACCGTTATAATGACGCTCCAGAATGATTAGAAAACACATTTATGGGATGATGGACCGCTTTTGGACACCAACGACATGACGAAGCAGTGGCAGTCCAACGTTGTATTTCATGCATACTATCAATAATTAAAGGTTTCCATTGAATCATTTCCACACACCTTGCACCAGTACCAACCAATAGAAAAGTTTTGTGCAGATCCTCATTTCATCTACATTATTGCACGCAGAGATGAAAACCAGGAAGAATTACAGTCGTACTACAAGCTAACATATGAAGACATGGAGAATATTACAAAGGAGTGGCCAGAGGAATTCCTTGTACCCATCGCTGATGTAGAAATCTTCGACACTGACACCATAGGAAGCCCCATAGTCACTTGGGTTGAGCATGTCGGACATTCCAGTGGGATGAATAAGAATAAAAAGCAGGAAGAAGTCCAGAATATAGAGAGTGATGAGGAGGAAAACGCTTCTGAAGATAATGGGTCTGGCTCACTCAACGGAGGAGGAGAAGATGAAGTAGAAGGATAGGGAGGAGGAAATGAAGGAGAAGTAGGGAAAGAGGAGGTGAAGCTACCACCCCTCCACTTGAGGATCCCCCTATTAGGATAGTAAAACTATAGAAGAGGAAGGTTTCTCCAAAGAAACCTTCAGCAAGGAAGAAGACACGCACTAATAAGCCCCAGTTGGAGGCCACGCTCACGGAGGACGATATCTGTCTGGTCCGTGAAGATATGGAGGATGCTTCTAAGGACATATTTCAAAGATATGGAGAGAATCAGGAGGATCTATATGGAAGGATCAAGAAGGAATTGAAGGAAGTATAGAAAGTTGTTCGTTTGGTCCATTCAGTACCTACTGCGCCTTCCTCGTCATAGATTACAGAATTGGGGGATGAACTAGCCCAATTGAGAAGACTTGCGGATGCGACAGAAGATTGACTTTAGAGAGTCCATAAAGAGAAGGAGAAGGCTACAGAATCCTTGAAACGGGGAAAAGATGAATTCATAGTGCAATTAAGAGCAACGCAGAAAAACATAGCAGCCTAGGAAAGTGAGAAAGTAGAGCTTTAGGGGAAGCTCCAAGAGGAAAAATCTAAGCTACAGAGAGAAAAGGAGTAGTTTCTCACATAGCGGGCCATGGTCAAAGAAGTAGTGAGTAAATCATGTCACTCTGTGCCAAGCTTGGCACAGGAGGAGAAGGAGTCGGTCAAATCTCAAGTAGTGAAGCTCATTGAGAACCTCTAGTAGCTTCAAGCTAGAATAATAGAATTGGAGGCCTAAGAAATATCGAGCACCCCAGAGGAGGTGTGTGACCAGAGGGAGGAAACCACTAAGAAAACAATAGTAAGGATAAGAGCCCTCACCCCAGAGTGCAAACAACTGAGTGATAGAATTGCACAGACATATGAATGCCTCATCAAGGACCCAGAGCTAAGAAAACTGGAAGCTCAGTTACAGGAGGCACAACTACGGGCATTTTCTGTGTAGGCGCAAACTAGTTAGATGAAGGCACAACTAGTTAGGAGGCACAACTAGTTAGATGAAGCTGCTCACCGCAGTTGAGAAAATGAAGAGATCCCAGGAGCAACGGGTAGTACAACAATAGATCACTTCCCTCCATTGGAAGGTAATGGAAGTCATGCAGAAGCTACAACCTGTGTAGGATGAAGCCTGTAAGGTGTTTGAAGAGATTGATGGATAGGGCTCGCAATTGGACCAAGTGGTCGCATCAGTAGAAAAACGCCTAGAAGGGCCTATTACAGAGCAGATGATCCAGGAGCTCATTGAGTAGGAGGCTCAGGTGAAGTAGCAAGTCGAGGCAGCCCGAGTTAATATTGAGGCCTTCGAAACAACATTGTCCAGACCTGAGTGACTCGGGATGAGTCACAGGTGAGTGTTGGGGACCTGTTGGCCCTCGACCAAGTTTTGAGGAAACCTTGGTCATATTTGGACCACTTTTGGACTTCGACGCATTGTTTGAAGAAGGAGCACCTAGGCGGAGCTGAGATCGTGGATCTCACCCATTTTTGCAGGCTATGTGGACCCAGTAAGGGGTCCTCTAGGGTTTTGGTAATGGGTTTATGGGATGTTGGCCCATGTGGTTTACCCATGATTGGGCCTTATTGTAAGGGTTTGTAAAAGTATAAATAAAGTAAGAATATATGGTAGAAGTATAAGTTTTGGAGCTAAGTGCAAGTAGTTTTGAGCGGCTTTGTGCCAAGGAATGTATGTGTGTTAAGGTTTTGTGCTCAGTAGAGGGTTGGCTCTGTGCCCTGACCTAGTTTTGGAAGGAGGATCTAGTGATCAGTGCATATATCTCCTGTCCTATGCAAAGCTTGACTATGTGGCTTAGTTCACAGAAGTGAAGAAATGTAAGATCCGAGCACATAATAAAGAAGGCGAAGTGGTTGGTGGACATAGCCCCACACTGGGGTGAACCACGTACATCTGGTGTCTTATGGTTTTATTTTTTCAAAGTTATATTTTTTATGCTTGCTTGGTGCTTAGATTAGATGTGTAATGAATATGTATGTGTTGCTTAAATACATTGTTTATTTTAGAATGATAGATATGATTCAAAGTGCTATGTTCTAAGTGGATGAAGTGCTTAATCTTTGTTGTTGCTCCACTAGATCTATTCTTGGGTACGTTCTGCAAAGTTAATAAGGGTAATAAACTAATATGTGTCACTTCTTAAGCATTAACAGAATACCCTGCGAAGTGTAATTATCACATATCTGTGTCCCAGATTGGTTACAGACACCTGGGTCGTGTAACCCCCCCTTGCTTCTACCTCGGGTGAGACCTCACCTGCCTCGCAAGTGTTTCCGAAAGGGTCGGTAGTCAGGGTTTTGTTGGTGCATTGTTAAGCATTGAACCCTGGGTCTACCCCTGTGCCAACAAATGGCTCTGTTGTCGGGACCTGGAACTGTGATTCCTGGGAACTGAAGTAAATAAAAGAGAAGTTATGTGCATAGATCTACTGCTAAAGTGCACAGTACTCTACTTGACCTGTGAAGCTCTGTGTTAAGAAAGAAATCTGATCTGAAGAAAAGAGGGAAGATCTAAAAAGAGGTAAATCTTTGTGCTTTGACAAGAGAAAGATAAGTGAACATTTTTGTTTTGAAAGCATGAATTGAAGTATGTTTAATAGGTTATGTCCTTGTCTGAAGTCTAGGGCGCAGTTGAAAGAAAGATCTAATTTGAGTAAATTTAATGGAAATGAAGAAAGATATGTTATTCCTATACATAGAAATAATTTTTGGACTAATAAGTGGATGCAGGAACCTAGAATTTGTTTTTGTAGATTACAGGTCCAACACTATGATCCTAAGGGAAGTGCGCAGTATAGAAAAGGATGGGGAACATTTAAAAGAAAAAGAGGATTGACATTGGGTTATAACTGCATAAGACCGAGACACCTTGCTAAGGAATGCCCTGGCATATGTCCTATTTGTCTTTGTTGTAAGATTATTGGTCATGAAGTTGAGGATTGTCCAAGGATGATTGCTAAAGTTGAAAGGATGAAAATCATACAAGAAAACTATGAAGGAATTCAAAAGAACAAGGGCATGTTAGAAGGTCATAAAGAGAAAGAATCAAAGGAAGCTCAAACTACATTATTACAGTTGAAAGAAATGATGGATGTTCACAAAGATGTCAGTTTACCAGAGATCCTGAAAGTAAAACAACACATAAGTGCAACAATAAAAGACTTCGACATAGACTGTGTCTTAGATGAGGAAACACAAGTGAATATTATGATAGAAGACACTTGGGAAATTTTGGAAAAATGTACTATGATACCTTCATTAGGAAGGATAGGCTTGTTTAAGGGAAAAATGATAACCCTATGTGGAAGAGTTACTGATGTATCTATTATTGTTCATGGAACATAAACTGAAGAGGAATTTGAAGTCATTAAGTTTGTTGAGAACAATGCCCCTTTCCCACTTTTATTAGGCAAGACTTGGATTGAGAAGGATCGGATTAGAAGGAAAGCAGAGGATGAAGCTACGAAAAATAAAAAGCAAGAACTAAGTAATTTCATAGCTAGAAAAATAGACCGACTAATAGAAGAATGAGAGCATAAGTCAAAGCAACAGAACAAAGTAACAATGTAGGAGGGACAAAAGGAAAGAGAATTAGCTGTCAAGGTTGAAAGAATGCAAGAAGTCTTGAAGGATCTATCTATTCAAGAAAGAAGTATCTCCACTCATGAAGTGTTAAGAAAACATATATTAACTTCAGACCCTTTGAGGGCACCTTACCAGTGTGAAGTCATTAAACTAGGGGAAGATAAGAATAAAAATGGAAAGAGAATTCTAGAAATAGTTAGAGAGACTCATATCACAGGAAAGAAGGCAAGGAATCTCAATAAAAAGAAATCTAAGTTGGAAAAACTACAAGAAGCTACATAGAACAAATGGAAGACTTCACAGACTAGAAAATCGCAAGAGGCAAGGAAGAGGTGAATCTACCACCCCTCCAGTTGAGAATCCCCCTGTTGGGATAGTAACACCACAGAAGAGGAAGGTTTCTCCAAAGAAACCTTCAGCAAGGAAGAAGACATGCGCTAATAAGACCTAGTTGGAGGCCACACTCATGGAGGAAGATATCAGTCTGGTCCACGGAGCTATGGAGGATGCTTTCGAGTACATATTGCAGAGATATGGAGAGAAGCAGGAGGAGCTATATGGAAGGATCGAGAAGGAATTGAAGGAAGTACAACAGGTTGTTTGTTTGGTCCACGCAGTACCTACTGCGCCTTCCTCGTCACAGATTACAGAATTGGGGGATGAACCAACCCAATTGAGAAGACTTATGGATGTGATAGAAGGTCGACTTTAGAGATTCAAGAAAGAGAATGAGAAGGCTACAGAAGCCTTGAAACACGAAAAATATGAAGTCCTAGCACAATTAAGAGCAGCACAGGAAAATGTAGCAGCCCAAGAAAGTGAGAAAGCAGAGCTTCAGATGATACTCCAGGAGGAAAAATCCCAGCTACAGAGAGAAAAGGAGTAGTTTCTCTTAGAGAAGGCCATGGTAAAATAAGTAGTGAGTAAAGCATGTCACTCTGTGCTAGGCTTGGCACAAAAGTAGCAAGAGTCGGTCGAAGCTCAAGTAGTGAAACTCACTAAGACCCTCCAACGGCTTCAAGATAGAATAACATAATTGGAGGCCCAAGCAGTACCGAGCACCCCGCAGGAGGTGAATGACCAGAGGGAGGAAAAATCCAAGAACACAGTTGTTATAACAAGATTTGCCTCACCCTATGCAATCTTGCATAGAGGCCATTTTTCCATTTCCCTATGCAGACTTAACATCCCTTTTTGATGAATCCAGAGATAAAAATACATATTTTTCCACATGTACTTACCTTTCCTACTATACAACATGCATATACGCAAGTTGCTCCACTACAACCCGCTTACATCGGGATTTATTCCAAAAAATACAAAAGTGGAGTCGAGTTTCCATGCACGATAGGAGATCTCTGATCCTTGGCCTTCCATATACTGGAAACGTTCTAACTCATCCCTTCAGTTCCATTTGAAGGATATAAATGAGCCAATTCTGAGCTATGGAAAAGAGGAGAAATCATTCAACTTTGAGAGAAAAGTTACTCTAGAGAAATTACTACTTCATATTGAGTCTGCATCCCTTTCTCCTTTAAGTCTGAAAACAGTGCTCAGTCCCCAAGCTCTTTCCTTATTGTTGGAGAACCTCATTGTCTCCTTTCCATGAGCTTGCCTTTGGTGGAGGATTGAAGTGGTGGAGGCCCAGGTGGAAGGAACTTAGTTTCTTGGTTCTGAACCGTGCCGACACAAAAGTCTGTAATGTTATCACTTATGTTGATCATTTATTAATAGAAATACTCCTTTCCTTTCCTATTGATATCGTGCAAATATATGATTATTATCCATGGGCATGTTTGTTATGTTTATTAATGGATTATGCTATCTAATGTTCTAACCTTTTATATTATCACTATATGCTTGCTCTTCTTGTTTGTTGAGAAATTGTTGTAGGTATAAAGCTTTGGGTCGAAGTGCTCAATGGTGGACATCATCAAACGTTTTAACGAGGTAGGCCTCTTTCTTATCTCGCTTGCGCATTGGTTTATATAGCATATGTTGGAATTGAGTCAATTTCTGCAGTCATACCTACCTTTTGTGGTTTACCCTAGCCATAGAGAGTTTTTCCCTTGTAACAGAATTGGCGACCATACTGGGGATAGATCTTCTTTCTAGGGGTTGGAGTACTTTTTCTCCTTGCATTGCTCTCTTTCCTTTTTGTTTCTTGTCGTATCACTGCTTGACAGATTCTGTTCACTCTAGGTCTGAGTTTTCAGCATTTCTCCCTTACCTGGCCTTGTTTTAAATCATATACACGCCTTTTTCCTTGACAGTCACATACATACGTGTGTTGTCTCACTGCAAGAAGCATATATACACTATGTTTACCTAAATAGTCGCGTACACCTTGTTTCCTTGCTTGTTTTCTTGGTTTGGTGATTGCTGGGTGGGATTTGATGATTGTTGAGCCTTCTTAGGTATTTGTAGTGCCTTTTAAGCATCTTTGGGATGAAAGGAATCTTGTATGGAGTTGAATTTCTGGGTGGAGTCTTTCTCATCTTTTCATTTTGAGTGTCCTTGTACTTTGGGCTATGTGCTTTGCTGCTTGGTATTCTGCTTGAGTTATTTCATTTATACACAGTAGAGTTTATATATCAGGTTGCTTATCAGTCCATGCATTTTCTTTTTAGTATATTGAAAATACAAAAAAATAGAAATTTTGCATTGCTTGGCAATTTTTGTCTTTTGAATCTTTATCATTAGCTTAGTGCATTTAGTGAAAGATTTCATTTTACTTCTAAATTGCAAAGTTGAAATTGAAAATTGCATTGTTTTTATAAGCATATCATTCATTGAAAAGTTAAAGTTAGACTTTGCATTATATTCATATTTACTTTTATTGCAAAGTCATAACATCATGAGTTTCACTTCCATACCTTTTTGAGTAATCACGGCTAATAAAATTTACGCTTTAAACTAAAATTGATTAGTCACTATTTTATTTTATAGGGTGCACAAACTAGTCTAGGATTTAGTGCCTTGGAATAGGATTTTGTGAGTAAACTTCTCCAAGGCAATTAAATCAACATATGTGTCTGAGAAATGGAGTTGAGAAGTCCATTGTATAATTGGTAAGATCAGGAGGCTCTGCTCACACCGGAGTTAATCATGAGGTTGCGCGAAGTTGGTTGAAGGGATATCCCCCAGATACTCGCCTAGAGTCAAAGATATTTCTATGGATTTATTCGTGTTTGGGGATCTTGATAGTGCCCATACCTCTGCATACCTCTGTGAGAGGCAGTGCTTTCAAGGTTTTGGGATTTTCTACCCTACCCATACAGTGATCCGGACTTACGAGTGCTCGCTTGTGCATCGGTTATAAAATGGTTTATTAGTTTCTTGACTTAGGTATCTCATAGGTTACTTGTAGGGGTTATTCTGCTAGTACCTTGGGTTAGATAGGGGTTGGATAGTACACAACCTTTATGAAGAATTACCTCTCCAGGGGGGGGGGGGTCTGACTGACTAGTTTTTAATCCCACGAGGGCCCCTATAACTGATTATGTTACCTCCGATATTTAGCGGGGAGTCTCAAGTCCCTCTTGGATGAGACATACCTTCTTTAGGGAGGGAGGCCACTCAACCACCTTAGCCCGTTTTCATGCATATTGGTCGTTTGACTTTTTAGTGTGCTCTTTGATTATTAGTTGACCTTAGGATTTTGTACTAAGTCTTTGTTATCATGGATAGTGGAGTCCTTATGGATCCCTCATTTTCTACTACAACCCCACCCCCCATGATGTTCACTCATTTCATGGGAAGTAATCCTTTCGCTTTGCATTATGGTATGCAGAATTATGGCACTCAGTCAATGCCTTGGGTCTCTAATAATTTTTTTCATGATATGCCCGACATGTCTTTGCACTTGCCATCCTTATCTTGCCTCCTTATGCGAATCCTAGTTCTGGGTTTGGGGGCATGATGCCTCCTTATTCTCCTTTCTCGTTTGGTGGGATTCATATCCCTCAAACACCTCTTATGGTAGGAGGTTGGAATCTTCCTTCCTATGAATCCACTTTTCTAGGAGAAAGTGCTCAAATGGGCGGTCATTCTACTTACTACACTCTGCCCACCTATCCTTCTTCCACTATGTCAGTTCCTATGAATACTTTTCCCATGGTGGACCTTCGTCTGTCCTCTGGTGTTTCATTTGGAGGGAGTCAGTCTTATAGTATGGGCAACCCCCTTCATGAAGTTCCTTCATCTGGGGGAAACATATATCCTCACACGAGTAACCCTTGTCATGTCACTTTCTCTTCACAAGCGGCTTCGATGCCCTTACAACCTGTTATGAATCAGTATGGAGGAGGATACTGTCCTTCCAAGCAGGGCCATGGTGTATACCAAAACCTTTCTTGGCCTGAAATTTCTCAAAATCAATATTTCCTTGGACCTTGGTCTCAAATGCCGCAATCAACCACCACCGCCAGTCCAGTCACTGCTAGTCATACTGGAGCTCCATCACCAACCTTTGCTAATCATGTTGCATATTGGTCGACAACCTCTGCAAGTCATGTTGAATATCTGCAACCAGCCGCTGCAAGTCATGCTGGGGGCACGAGTCTAGTCATTTCTAGTCACACTACACATACATCACCAACCTCTGCTAGTCATGTTGGGGATTCATAACCAACCTCTGCTAGTCATGTTGAATATTTTCTACTAGCCTCTGCAAGTCATGTTGGGAGCATGTCATCAGCCACTGTGAGTCATGCTGGGGGAATTCATATGATTTAGAAGCCTAGACGTTTCAAACGTAAGGCCAGATTCCTTTGTAGGACTTGCGAAGGAAATCACCTTACGCATTTGTGTCCTGCTACTGTCGGGATACCAGAAGCATGGTTCTCACTTGAGGGCCCTTCAAGTTATGATTCGTCTATGGATTCCCCACACTTTGTTCCTTCTTTGGTTGATACAACAATCATGTTGATGCAATCTTCGGCTGACACCCCTTTTCCTTTAGGGGTTGATGTGTCCTTTGACCTTGTTGTCTCACATCTCGTTCAATTAGTGGTTGTGTCAATGAAATATTCGATCGACACCTCTCCTATGTCTGGGGGTGATGTGTCTCTTGACCTTGTTGTCTCTCATGTTGTTCAACCAGCAGTCACGTCGATGAAATGTTTGACCAACAACAACCCGCGTAGATTGGGATTTGTGCTAGAAAATACAAAAATGGAGTCGGGTTTCCATGTCACGATAGGAGATCTCTGATCCTTTGCCTTCCATATACTGGAAACATTCTGACTCAGCCCTTCATTTCCATTTGAAGGCTATAAATGAGCCAATTCTGAGCTATGGAAAAGAGGAGAAAGCATTCAACTTTGACAGCAAAGTTACTCTGGAGAAATTACTACTTCATATTGAGTCTGCATCCCTTTCTCCTTTAAGTCTAAACACAATGTTTAGCCCCCAAGATATTCCCTTATTGTTGGAGAACCTCATTGTCTCCTTTCCATGAGCTTGCCTTTGGTGGAGGATTGAAGTGGTGGAGGCCCATCTATAAGGAAATTAGTTTCTTGTTTATGAATCATGTCTACACGGAAGTCTGTAATGGTATCACTTCTGCTGATCATTTATTAATAGAAATACTCCTTTCCCGTCTTATTGATATCGTGCAAATATATGATTATTATCCATGGGCATGTTTGTTATGTTTATTAATGGATTATGCTATCTAATGTGCTAACCTTTTATATTATCACTATATGCTTTCTCTGCTTGTTTTTTGAGAACTTGTTGCAAGTATAAAGCTTTGGGTCGAAGTGCTCAATGGTGGACATCATCAAACATTTGGATGAGGTAGGCCTCTTTCTTATCTTGCTTGCACATTGGTTTATATAGAATATGTTGGAATTGAGTCGATTTATGTACTAATACCTATCTATTGTGGTTTACCCTAGCCATAGAGAGTTTTTCCCTCATAACAACAACATTAAGGATAAGAGCCCTCACCTCGAAGTGCAAAAAACTGAGTGATAGAAGCACACAAACATATGAACGCCTCACCGAGGACCCAAAGCTAAGAAAAATGGAAGCGCAATTACAGGAGGCACAACAGCAGGCATTTTCCATGCAGGCGTAGATGAAGCTGCTCACCACAGTTGAGAGAATGAAGAGATCCCAGGAGCAGTGCGTAGTACAGTAGCAGATCACTTCCCTCCAGGGGAAGGTAATGGAAGTCACGCAGAAGCTACAACCTGTGCAGGATGAAGCCTACAAGGTGTTCGAAGAGATTGATGGGCAGGGCTCGCAATTGGACCAAGTGGTCCCATCGGTAGAACAACACCTGGAAGGGCCTATTACAAAGTAGATGATCTAGGAGCTCATTGAGCAGGAGGCTCAGACGAAGCAGCAAGTCAAGGCAGCCTGAGTTAAGCTCGAGGCCTTCGAAGCAACATTGTCCAGAAATGAGTGACTTGGAATGAGTCATAGGTGAGTGTTGGGGGCCTGTTGGCCCTCGACCAAGTTTTGAGGAAACCTTGGTCAGATTTGGACCACTTTTGGACTTTGATGCATTGTTCGAAGACAAAGTGCCTAGGCAAAGCTAAGATTATAGATCTCACCCATTTTTGTGGGCTATGTGAACCCATTAAGGGGTCCTCTAGGGTTTTGGCAATGGGTTTATGGGATTTCGGCCCATGGGGTTTACCCATGATTAGGCCTTATTGTAAGGGTTTGTAAAAGTATAAATAAAGTAAGAATGTATGGTAGAAGTAGAATTTTTGGGGCTAAATGCAAGCAATTTTGAGTGGCTTTGTGCCAAGGAATGTATGTGTGTTAAGGTTGTGTGCTTAGTAGAGGGTTGGCTCTGTGCCCTGACCTAGTTTTGGAAGGAGGATCTAGTGCTCAGTGCGCAGATCTCTTATCCTATGCAAAGCTTAAATCTGTGGCTTAGTGCACAGGAGTGAATGAATGTAAGATTCAAGCACATAATAAAGAAGGAAAAGTGGTTGGTGGACGTAGCCCCAGACTGAAGTGAACCATGTAGATGTGGTGTCTTATGGTTTGCTTTTTGCAATGTTATATTTGTTATGCTTGCTTGGTTCTTAGATTATATGTGTAATGAACATGTATGTGTTTCTTAAATACATTGTTTATGTTATGTTGGCATAGGGGAAGACCCAGGTTTCAACGCTATAACAACGCACCAACAAAACCCTAACTACCGGCCCCTTCGGCAACACCTGCGAAGCATATGAAGTATCACCTGAGGTAGAGGCAGGGGTGGTTGCATGACTCCAGTGTGTGCAACCTTAGCTGGGACACAGATCTGTGATTGTAACACCTTGAAAAAGCACTTAGCAATATAGTTCATTAATGTTTGACCAATATCTACTTCGCAGGTAAATACATGTTCATTATATGTGTAATGAACATGTATGTGTTTCTTAAATACATTGTTTATGTTATGTTGGCATAGGGGAAGACCCAAGTTTCAACGCTATAACAACGCACCAACAAAACCCTAACTACCGGCCCCTTCGGCAACACCTGCGAAGCATATGAAGTATCACCTGAGGTAGAGGCAGGGGTGGTTGCA
>JASDQU010308775.1:34457-46363 GCA_032191745.1 Picea mariana
CGGACCGGTTCCACTCTCCCAGTTGACAGATGGACTGTTTCACCCGTCAATAGGCCTCGATGTCACGTTGTTTAAAATGTTACATCAATAACTCATGGGAAGGATGGCATTTGGTCAAATGACCCCACATCACTGGTCCAGGTACTTTCCCAGATGACGTATCAAAAGGACGCCGTCACATAACTAACTCAAATCTCATCATTCAAAATGAATTGATGAAGCGTGGCACACCAACGTACTATGACAGTAATTCGTGATTAAAATGCAAAGACTATCAAATCTCAGATATGAATCATTTTATCCTACTCTGGGAAATTGCCATCTTATGCATAAGAAAAAAAAGCTTGACCTGTGTTGATTTCCTAAGTCCTGTAAATTCAAAGGGTGGAAAAATCATGGTCTCTGCAAAGTTTGAAAGGTATGGATAACACTCATCAAACGGTGTCTGGCGTGACTAGGTTCTCAACTAATGTGCCAAGCTGGTCAATAAATAAGTAAGAAAGATGGGTCTTACAGATACTGGTAACTAAATTTCATACCGATCCTGCAACTGAGACAGAGTCGGGGGTCATATAAAACCCTGTTATGAGGGATCTCGTCATAAATGAGCACACAGACAACACCTACAATCCAGCCGCAAAGAGGAAAAGGAGCAAAAGGCAAAAGACGAAGGCCAAAACCGATATGATAGAGAGCATTGGAGAAAATATCCCTTGGTTGAGTACCCTGGAGGAGGAAATCACCAAGCTGAGGTAAATCCTCAGGTAAATATAGGTTCATTTCAGAAATTTTTGGACAGATGGTGGCTTAACAAAAGGGAGTCTCGATATGATATACCTGTTACTAATGGTCCCTTTAAATAGGATAAATGTTCTTCCTTTTTTGTAACTTGTATCTATTTTAGAATTATGAGGAAGTTGGAATGTTTTAAATTCCAGGAGAAAATCCTCTATATATGTTTGGTCTTAAGGGTATAGAAAGCATGGAGAAAAGAGGAGCCTACCCTTTGTGCAGGTAAAATTTGTAAATCTATGGGGCTGGAATGAATACATGAATGGAAAGGCAGATTTTGGACTTTTTTACGAAAAGATTCTAACTGGTGGTGTTCTGAGTCTCATTTTCTCTCATAGTGTGTGATTCCTGTTATTCTGCATTTCATTTTTTCTTTCCTCTATCTAAATTGAGAAATTAAAAGTCCAGAATTCATTATTCAATTCTCTTGGCTTGGCGATTTAGACTATATTTATCTCTTCTAAACCATTTCATGATTCATTACTATAATGCTTTGACAATAGTTGTGTGTTTCTTTTCTTCTGATACCACCTAAATTTTCAAGTATAAACTCAGAAGTCACTTCCTCATTTAGCCTTTTCCTCTTGATTGTTTTCATGATTTGGCAATGCATCCTACATTCCTGACCCCATAGACCAAAGGTCATCTTTAGTTCTTCAACAATTTTATTAAAAACCCCCAAAACAGACCAAATCTACCCACCGATTTCCATAGATATATCAAGTGACACGAGAGAGCCCTCTCTGAGTTGAGAAGGATAGTGCCTCAGCTCTAAAGCTGGTTGAAATAGTTACCTCTATCATTTTTCTATTCATAGGGACATAATTTATAGAGTGATAACATTCTGGCACCATTGTCGGGGAACGAAATTGAAAATTTTTCCCGGGGAAGAATGACATGGTTGAGTTCTAAGGTCCGAGAGTAGCAGACACTTAGGGACATATGGGTTGTATTCTTGCTCTGGAAAATCCACATCAGTTTGAAGGCAACTCCACTGATAAAAGAACACTAAATTTCCAAAAGGCGAATCCACTCTCAATGCTTCAAGCGAAAGACAGAGACTTCACTGAAAGATGAGTCCCCTTGAGAGGGGCGAGGAAAAGCATCATGAAGGAAAACAACTACTCAAAATGGGACCTCTTCCAAAGCATTTTACTTTTCATTTTAAGTTTCCTCTGCTCCTTCCTTGAACATGCCAAATGAATTTTCCTTTACCTATTGTATTTTAATGATGATCATGAAAGACTTGCAATTATATTTCCTCCTCTCTATGTTTCACATGCATACCCTCACCTTGTCGCTGGTTCTGATAAAAAAAATTCACCTGGGCCACGAAATGAAAATGACCAAGTTGATGAATCTCGTGAGACCCAGGCCGATGTTTCTTCCACAATCCTTGGTCCAACATCCCCCAAGGCCCGACATATATATATACCCTAAAATCTACCCCAAACCCTTCATGATTTCCCTCCAAATTACTATGAGTATCTACCTATGTTTGACGGAGAATCTGATATCATCTCGGCTGAAAAGCACATTCAAGGGTTTGAGCATTTTATATATTTATTTGACATTGGCCATGATGATGTGTGTATGATATTTTTCTCTCAATCCTTGAAAGGAGACACCAAACACTGGTTCAGACATTTACATCCAGAAACCATAAGCTAATGGGTGGAATTGAAGAAGATATTTTTAAAGTTTTGGGGAAAGGAGAAATTAAACTCACTGAGTTTTATGCCTTGAAAAGACACAATAATGAAGCTATTTATGTATTCATTAGAAATTTCTCTAGCGTCTATTATAATTTGTCCAAAGAAATTCAACCCTCTGAAGTTGTTGCCATGCTCCATTATGCAACTACTCTTCATCCAAATTTTTCTTTCCTCCTGATGGAAAGAAGACAAGAGTCCTTACAACAAATGTTTAGTGATGCTCAGGACATTCAACACAACATCCAAGCATGTAAAAAGATCCAGAATGAGGGGTTGAATGCTCAAGAACATGAAAGTAAATATGAACAAAAAATAGTTGATTGGAATCTTGAGCATATAATTGATGATATCATAGGTCCTCTCGAAGTTTCCAATGCTAATGATTTTGCAAAGAATTATATTCCACTTGTTGAAAGAAGAGATTCTGATTTAGCTTCTGATCCATCCCATGATAAACAGGGGGCTTATGGTTTTATGTATTCATTTGTAGACAGTCAAAAAGATGAATTTGCAAATCAGTTTGTTGAAGAACATGTTGACGTTCCAAGGTTGTTCTTGTTAGATGACATTGCATATGTTGTTGATTTATCTATATATGATGAATACGATGATGATTGTGATGATGACTCCTTGGAACAACCAACTGCATGTTTGCTATCAGAATTTGTTTTTCAGAAGTATAGTGAAATGAATCAACCTACATATCACAGTTGCAGAGGAAAGGATATCGGATCAACTAAAGGATATTCTCTGCCTTTATGTTTTGTTGCATTTAAGTTGTTGAAAGAGAACTCTAAAATCAACATTGAGGAAAATGAATATGTTCTTATGCAAAACCACGCTAAATCAATGRAGCAGAATGACAAGATATCACAACACTCTTTTCATTTTCTTGAGGACCCTATTACTTGTGTTGAAATGCAACCATCTGTTGAGGATAAAATTGAAGATGGTTTCAAATTAGGTGGGACAACCCTACCATTATGTTTTTCTTCTTTCAAATTATTGAAGAAAAATATTTGTAGTATCTCAGGTCAGGAATCCTCTAGGCATGAGAGAAGTAGTGATGATAATTCTATGAACAATCACATAAAAGGTCATGTCAGCTTAGATTTGCAGTCTATGTTCAGCTATCAGCCTGAAAAGGAAGAAGAAGTTGCTCCAGAAAGTATTGTTCAAGGTCATTTTCTTTCTTCTGAAATCAATATAGATTTTCAACATGAAAAAGTGTTTCAAAGTGTTTTCTCTTCCCTTGAGAATTACGTGGTGGTTCAATTTCTAAACAACATAGACATGGATGAGGATTTTGAAACTACATCTATGGAAACTTCCAACAATGAACAAACAAATGACATAGATTTTCAGAAAAGAAACAAAACAATGCATGCCACTTTTCAATCATAAATACAGAAAGATAATCAAGAGGTAGTGGTTTTATTTGATTCATTTGAAAATCATGGTTTTGAAAATGCATCCATGGGAAATCTAGACTGTGAAATAGTGCATGTTGTTATCTTTTCACATTTGCAAGAAGATTGTGAGCAAGAACTTATTTCCATTCATTCATTTGAAAGTAAAAATGACAGTCCTCAAGCAAATTTCCATAAGTTTAATGAAACCAAATCATAATTTTTTGATGAACAAGAGGATGCACRTAATATGGCTGTCACATTTGAAKATGTTCAAGAATGTATGAATGTTTTTGTTGATATGCATGGAAGAGTAGAAAAACCTATTGCTGCCATTTCATTTGAAAATGTTCTCAAATCAGAAGAAATAGAGCAAGAGAAGCAAACACTTATGAAAAAGTATTGCCTTTTTGTTTTTTCTCATCAATAAGAAATGACTTTTCATGGTCTCCAAGATCCTGTAGCCATCCTATTACAGTCATCATTGAAGGAGGAGTTTGTTTTATTCATAAATTCAAGTTTTGGATTCAACTTGTGTTTTCAACTGCCATATTTTACATTTTTCTGCCTGCTTAAGAAAGATGTGATTGGGGGAAAATCGAGAGGCCAATTGCTTGATTGGTTGCATTGGCACTTTAGCATCACTTGATTGAGTATTTCATCTCAGATATTTTAGAATAGATAGGAGTGTGCAAATAAGATTTTTGGTCAAGCATTTTTCAGTTTGAGTTTTCTAGTACTAGATACAATCAGTTTTCAATAATATACTTGAACATCCAGCATCCAGTCGGAAGCAGTGCGTAGAGCTTGGTTTTCAGCCGATGCTAGTGACATAGTAGGAGCAAGGTACACACATGTTTTGGGAGCATCCCAATGGATCAAGAACCGGGTCTACAATCTCTTTCCTACCTCATAGGGAGGATAACATCCCCAGTTGGAGCCAATGTTATCACCTTAACAATTTTCATATCGGGATCTAAAAATTTCAGAAATTTAGTGAAATTCTATACCACAGTAGAGGCATGATAGTTTAGTGGGATAGGATATATCCCATGACATATAGACAAATATAGCGGAGGTAAGAAGGGAGTAGCTCGACGAACCATCGATTTTGAAGAATCCTAGATCCACGATTGAGTCCCACATCGGGTTGACAAATAGCACAGAACTTAATTTCGCAAAGGCAGACCGAGGAAAACCATTATGGTTTTGATGGGGAATGCGTGGCGCTCTTACACATGAATCGGGGTAGACAATAGATTTCCTGAAACCACTTTTCCCACAACCCCAATGTCATGTGGTTTAAAATGTCACATCAATAACTCATGGGAAGGATGGGAGTTGGTCAAATCACCCCACATCACTAGTCCAGGTACTTTCCCAGATGACGTATCAAAAGGAAGTTGTCACATAACTAACTCAAAGCTCATCATTCAAAATGTATTGATGAAGCATGGTACACCAACGTACTATGACAGTAATTTGTGATTAAAATGAAAAGACTATCAAATCTTAGATATGAATCATTTTATCATACTCTGGGAAATTTTGATCTTATGCATAAGAAAAACAAGCTCGACGTGTGTTGATTTCTTGAGTCCTGTAAATTCAAAGGGTGGAAAAATTGTAGTCTATGCAAAGTTTGAAAGGTATGGATAACACTCATCAAATGGTGTCTGGCACGACTAGGTTCTCAACTAATGTGCCAAGTTGGTCAATAAGTAAGAAAGAAATCTGGGTCTTGCAGATACTAGCAACTAAATTCCATATTGAACCTTAAACTGAGACAGAGTCGGGGGTCATATTAAACCCCGTTATGAGGGATCTCATCATAAATGAGCATGCAGACAACACCTACAATCTAGTTGCAAAGAGGAAAAGGAGCAAAAGGTGGAAGATGGAGGCCAACACCAAGATGATAGAGGGCACTGGAGAAAATCTCGCTTGGTTGAGTACCCTGGAGGAGGAAATCGCCAAGCTGAGCTAAATCCTCAGGTAAATTTAGGTGCATTTCAGAAAGTTTTGGATAGATGGCGGCTTAAGAAAAGGGAGTCTTGATATGACAGACCTGTTACTAACGGTCCCTTTAAATAGGATAATTTTTCTTCCTTTTTTGTAACTTGTATCTATTTTAGAATTATGAGGAAGTTAGAGCATTTTAAATTCCACAAGAAAATCCTCTATATATGTTTGGTCTCAAGGGTATAGAAAGCATGGAGAAAAGAGGAGCCTGCCCACTGTGCAGGAAAACTTTGTAAATCTATAGGGCTGGAATGAATACATGAATGCAAAGGTAGATTTTGGACTTTTTTATGAAAAGATTCTAACTGGTGGTGTTATGAGTCTCTTTCCTCTTTCTAAATTGAGAAATTAAAAGTCCAGAATTCATTATTCAATGCTCTCGTCTTGGTGATTTAGACTATGTTTATCTCTTCTAAACCATTTCAGAATTCATTACTATAATTCTCTGATAATAGTTGTGTGTTTCTTTTCTTCTGATACCACCTAAATTTTCAAGTATAAACTCAGAATTGACTTCCTCATTTAGCCTTTTTGTCTTGATTGTTTTCATGATTTGTCAATGCATCCTACATTATTGACCCCATAGCCCAATGGCCATCTTCAGTTCTTCGACAATTTTATTAAAAACCCCCAAAACAGACCAAATCTAGCCACCAATTTCCATAGATATTTCAAGTGACACGAGAGAGCCCTCTCTGAGTTGAGAAGGCTAGTGCCTCATCTCTAAAGATGGTTGAAACAATTACCTCTATCGTTTGTTTATTTAGCCAGACAGAATTTATAGAGTGCTAACAATATACATCCAGTGGTGGTTTATTTCTGCATGGGTATGCAGATGCTAACTGGGCATGAAGCCCAGTAGATCATAAGAGTACTTCCAGATACTGCTTCAATTTAGGATCCACTATGATCTCTTGGTCAATCCAGAAGTAGGGATCCATTGCACAGAGTACAATAGAGGATGAGTACATTACAACAAGTGATGCTAGCAAGGAAGCAGTATGGCTCAGAAAATTGGTTTCTAGTTTGTTTGGTGACAATCTCGAGATGACGGGGTTCAATGTGATAATCAAAGTTGCATTAAATTGATTGATAACATGATATTTCATGACAGGTCAAAAAATATTGACATGAGGTACCACTACATCTGAGACTTGGTCCAAAGAAAAATTGTAAAGTTATAGTACATAGCCACGAGTGAGTAGGTAGCTGATATCCTGACCAAGCCTCTGACCTCGAGACAATTTGTATAGCTAAGAGGCAAGCTTGGTGTGGCTTAGAATGACTCCCTCACTGAGAGGGACTGTTAAATTTGGTATAATTGACAATCATTCTCTAATGAGAGGCCATATGGGCCACCTTGAGGCTAGTCAAGGAGATTTGGAGAATCAACCATTCTTATGAGGTATCGAAAAAATCTATGGGGAATGTATAATCTCCATGAGTAAAACCAAAAGTCAGGATGAACAAGATGCTATGTAATTCTAATGAAAAATTCAGGGGGAACGTACAACCTCTGTGAGCATAGACAGTCTAGTGAAAAAGTCAAGGGGAACGTACAACCTCTGTGAGAATAGACAGACTAGTGCAAAAGTCAGGGGAAACATATAACCTTTGTGAGCCTAGTCAAGCCTTGTGAGCCATGAGTAAAAGTAAAGGCATCTAGAAAAAGTTAGGTTGAATATAAAATTCCCATGAGCTAGAAGAAAACAATATTCCTAATATTGCAAATGATATAAATGTATTGATCTAGTGCGTTGGCACGTGTAACATTATCCACCATGAAGATAATTTCGAATTGCCTTGTAAAGAGTCAGGTTGTAACTAAAGTCTCAAGTATAGTTCTATTTTTGAACTAAAGTGTAATGCTAAGTTGTAACTGAAGTCTCAAGTCTAGTTCTATTTTTGAACTAGAGTGTAATGCTGAGTTGTAACTGAAGTATTAAGTCTAGTTCTATTTTCAAACTAAAGTGTAATATTGAGTTGCAACTGAAGTATCAAGTCTAGCTCTATTTTTGAACTAAAGTGTAATGCTAAGTTGTAACTGAAGTTTAAGTCTAGTTCTATTTTCTAACTAAAGTGTAATGTTGAGTCGTAACTGAAGTCTCAAGTCTAGTTCTATTTTCGAACTAAAGTATACCAGTCTCAAGTATAGTTCTATTTTCGAACTAAAGTGTAATGCTGAGTTGTAACTAAAGTCTCAAGTCTAGTTCTATTTTCGAACTAAATTATACCAGTTTCAAGTCTAGTTCTAAGTTTGAACTAAAGTATGAAGCTGAGTTATGGTTAAAGCATGTAAACAAGTTATTATTTTGAGCAATACACATATCCTCTTTAGCCTATATAAGAAGAGGTTGAACCCTCTCTTCAAAACAATTTGATATGAATGTTAAAGGTGAAGCAATAGAGGTGCATATCAGTGATAAAGAGGCAACATACCAAAGAATCATATCAGTGTTGTATATCGACAATAGAGGCAACATATCAGAGGTGTATTTCAACAAGTTCTCTTAGGTCTCTGTCAGGTCAGAGTCATCTTGGCAAGCTCTTTAAGAGAAGAAAATTCATGGTGGATATTTTTTGTGATCTTACACTATTAATGCAATAAATGAATATCGTTTGCTGGGGTTTTTCTCC
This sequence comes from Picea mariana, assembly GCA_032191745.1. Classification (NCBI taxonomy): domain Eukaryota; kingdom Viridiplantae; phylum Streptophyta; class Pinopsida; order Pinales; family Pinaceae; genus Picea; species Picea mariana. The sequence continues at coordinate 43,033 of JASDQU010308775.1, forward strand.
CTGTACAGGGTTTCCCCAGGGTATATGTGTTGTTGATGTGGATGCTTACTTATCTACATAATTATTGCTATTCAGTTATGATTTGGTATTGTTGAAGTGTATTAAGCTGGAATCAAAGTGTTTAAGAAAATGAAAGAATTAATCCGCATAAGAAATCAAGATCAAAATTTAACATATAGAACCTTCACCATCTCCAACATGGAAAAAAATGTATTTCGAAACTCTTTCTCCTCATGAGAAAGTCCCTCTTCCGATGTCATCTTCTCACTTTGAGAAGTTCCCTTTCTCGATCCAATATTATGATTCTCTTCAAAAATCTTGCCTTCACCATGATTCAACTTTTCCCTGGTAATCATGCAATCTCATAAACCAACCGTCAACTAGTGCTGATACCACTTGATCTGAAAAGATCTTTTAAAGACTATGGTTGAGTTTTAAAACATGAGTTAAATAACCATTTAGGAATTTGATGAAAGAGGAAGAATTAATGATGTAACATAACAACCATAATAAGATATACAAATATGTAAATAAGCACAAAGAATCAACAAACCATAACAACAAAAGTTGATATCGGAGTTCGACAATATCGCCTATGTCTCCGGGCCTTTGTCTCAGTGGGTGAGGCTTTCTTATTTCTATTAAAAGATTCAAAAGTACATCATAAAAGTTACAAATGGATTAGAAACTAATATGGATATGTTCTGCTAGATCTCAAGAACCCAAAACAACTATCGGCACTAAAAACGGATGAATGAAGCTCCCAAAAATGGCCCACAAAGTTGCTCTCCTCAATGGCTTCCCTACATAAAAATGGCTTAGTATTTACAATTCTTCAGAAAGTTTCCTCTTTTGAACCATCTCCCAGGCTACCAAGAACCTCTGGTTTATATAGGATTGAAGTTGGCAACAAAATCCCATCTTCCCCCCAAGATCTAGCCTAAAAAAGAGCTCCATATCCTCCAATAATGTCCAAATTATCTCAAAACTGGCTAAAACTCAATTAAAATCTTTATTATATGGTTAAGAAACCCACTTTTGGGCTAATATAGGGTGAATCCCCTAATCCTTGGGCTCCTAGTCACCTACACGCCCTCCATGTGGCCAAGCGCTAGGCTGGCTCGCTGGCACCCTCCAGTTCTAACTCTTGGTCATGTGGCTATGGCCCATGTGGCCAAGCCCTTATGCTCCACATGCTTTGTAATGTCCCCAAGGCTGAGCCCTGTTGTAAATCATGTTTATGAAATGAATTTTAATTATGTTTTTATAGGCTGGTGAGCCAAGTTAATATAAGTTGGTGGGCTTATGTGATTATTAGGCCAGAGAACCTAAGTGTTGAAGGCCAAGAGCCTGATTTTGTACATGTATTTATGCACATTATTAATAAAAATATAAACACCGCCGCGTGCAGACCGACCATGATGAATGAGTGATGGGAGACTAATATTCCACAGAGTGGGCAAGGGATTAGGGGCTTGAAGGTGGGAAAAGGGACTAAGTGTTGATCCTAGGGGCTTAAGTCCTTGGGGAATAATATTTTAATATTATTCCAAAAGACATGTGAATAATATGTTTTATACTAAGTTATTTTTGGAAGGACAAGAAACTTCCAAATGGAAGAAACACATGCAGTTGCATGGGTGACAAGTGTCAACCTAGGTGCATGCAAATAAAATGGCTGAGATGAGCCGTGTTTGGGGTTCCTCCTCCATTCTACCCGACCGTCTAAACCATACATCCCCTGAACTAGAAGCCTGTGCTAATTTTGGGAAAAAGTCTATGTTTGTTCTGAAAAGGGAGTACACCCCTTCTCTGTTCTAAATCGTGGAGTCAGAATCAACCCCTGCATGGACAAATCGTCACGCATCCCTGAGAATCCAGAGTGTGAGTCTATCCCGTGTTGCCATATTAAGAAAACAGAAGTGTCCCATCCTTGCTAAGCATGGTTATGATGTTGCACCTGTCTATAGCTGCCCTGGGGTGTTCGTGTCTGGATTCTCATTGACTGTGGTGGATGTGTAGTGTTTGACCCTGTGTGGCTTGTTGGCCAGCCATACAACACTCTCTCCAGGTGAGAGAGATGGTGGAAGTTGGAAGAACAGGTTGCTTGGTCTGTGAGCGAATCTCTCTAGGTGAGAGAGTGCGCAGAGGAAGGGGAGAACTCTTGGAAGGAACCCTGTAGCTTCCACAGAGCTCAAAGACTTCCGGTCCAGTCTGTTGCTGAAACCCAAGACAAGGGAGGTTAGCAGTCGAAGGACTATCTAGGTGACAGAGAAGGTGTATACTCCTAGGGTGGAACATGCATGTGAGGAAGGAGAGTCTGTGGGCAGTGAGTATGAGTGGTTCCTAGGAGAGAATTCCTTCCTTGTGACTGGGTGTTTTCCCTGTAACCTTAGCCTAGCCTAGGATTCCTTGCCTTGGGGTGGAGCTTAGTCCCAGCTCAGGGGTGACCACTGTTGAGATGGATGAGCAGAGTGGTCTAAGGCTGGGAGGTTCGTGGAAGGCCTGCACCTGGTTGGTGGAATTACCACCATTTCAAAGATAAGTACCAGATGATGTTTTAATTACATTTCTGGATGTCTGTGTATTTATTTTTATCATGTATTTTGTTGTGCATATGAATTAATGTTAAAGCCATTGATTATTTATAATAGCAGTAATTATTATATTTACTCTGAGTTTAAATGTGTTTCATTTGCTTAAATGCATGTCATATATATAGAATTAAGTATGAGATTGTTATTCTGTGAAGTAGCGCCTGTCTGGTCTAGAATGGGGGTGTTATAGTTTGGTATCAGAGCATCACAGTATGAAAGAGTGTTATAGTATGGCATCAGAACCAAGGTTTCAATGCTGAGCCTAGATGGGCCAGTTGAGTGGTTTTTGGACCGAGGGTTTAAGGAGAAATTGTGTCTGGAGGACCAATTTCGGAACTTTGAATGCTCCTGAGTGTCAAGGAGTTAATTGACAGTGTTACCAAGCTTAGGAGGTGTAGCAGTGTTATAAAAATGCAGTCGGTGTGGTATATGGCCACAGGGAGAGAGAGAACTCCACACCAGAAGTGTTGGAGCCTTAGGATCTGTTCAAGAGGAAAGGAGAACCCTCACGATCGTCAGATCTGGAGAATGTGCACAAGGTTTAAAAACCTTTGGAGTTTCACAGGAGTGTGGAAATCGCGATACGCGAAATCCAGAAGCTCAGAAAGCATAGTGAGTTTCAAATACAAAAAATGAGCATTTCGTTAAGCGGCGGGAAAATCTGGATGGCCAAAATATGCACATCCAGATCTATGACCAAGGTTCCATTTCAGACCCCCTTTTTCATTCTACCT
>JASDQU010308775.1:46431-57360 GCA_032191745.1 Picea mariana
GGGGGGGGGGGTCCAGAATGGGTGACTTTGTGTGGGTCCCCCAAAACCCAGAAAGGTTCTGTGCCGTAGATCTGAGAAAGGTCTGATCATTGGATCTCACTTGGAATAGACGTGGACTCATGGGTGTGTACCACGTGCCAGTGGATCGAAAAAAAAAGTGAGAGTAGTGGACCTAATGATGTCACCGAAGGTGATGTGGACCCTCTTGAACTTGCCACGTGCCTTCGTGGTTGTGGGCGACAATTGTGCTATGTGGGCCCGAAGGGTAAAGTAAATCGGGATTTCAAAAGTCAGGGGGGTTGGAAAGGAAAGAAAGTCTGGAAGCCTCAAGGACCAAAACCCCAAAACCTGAAGTCCTGAAGACTTCAGAGATGGAAGAACCATAGTGTATTTTAAGGGTGACAGCTGTGTTGTGGGCCTGGAAAGTAAGGAAACTGAATTTTTGGAATTCGGGGATTGAAGTAACAAGAGGTTGGGAGTCACTACATCATGAACTACTGGGTATTGAAAACCCAAAAACCTGGAGTGCCGAAGTCCTGAAAGTGAGTATGAGAGTCTCAGGGACCGAGACCCTGAAACCTAAAGTCCTGAAATTTATAGAATCGAGTAGAGCTCGGAAAATTCGTGAAATTGAAACATTTTCTTAAATTGGATTGTTTATGAATGATGAAGGAGTTGTCAAGAAATGAAGGCCTGAAAAATTCTGGTTATTTGCATGTGTGTTGCAGAAGCTTAGCAAGTGCCAGATCTGAATAGGGTTATCATTAAGAGCAGAGAATGGAAGAGGTGTGGATTGCCTCCAATTCAGAGAATGAAAGAGAAGGAAGGAATGTCAACTTGGGAGTCGAAGGATCAAATTCTAATGAGCACCAAAAAGAGATGGATAAGGAAGGACATATGATGAAACTCATTGAAAGATTGGAGAAATATGTCCAAGCTCATCGATCCGATATCCAAAAGCTCATGAGGGTCAAGGATCAGCAGGGTGAATTCAACTTAAAGATGTTGAAGAGCCTAGAAAGAATAGAAAGAAAATTGGAAAAAGAGAGTGACACAAGCAAAATAGGGAGTCGTAGGACCCCTGAGAGAAAAAGAAGATCGAGGAGTGGTAGCAGACATCGTCATCGTTCCCCAAAGCATTCTAGTAGGGAAGCACATAGTAGTTCAAGCCCATCTCCTATCAAAAAACATTGAAGATCTGGAGTGGATGAATTGAAAGGCGAAATGAACAAGATCAAGCCTCCAACATTCAATGGAGAACATAAGAAGGAGGAGGATGCCGAAACATGGTTGCTTGGCATGATGAAATATTTCCAACTACAAAATTATTCCTCTCATGCAGAAGGAAGGATTGTGATGTACCAACTAAAAGGAAAAACATCCATGTGGTGGGATCAGTTTGTGCAGGTGTAGCACATTAGAGAGAAAGATGTCACTTGGAAGGAGTTCAGGGGGTATTTCGAGAAGAAATACCTGACTAAAAGATACTATGATAGAAATATGAAGGAGTTCTTCGAACTCAAGATAGGCAGCATGACCATTGATGAATACGAATGAAGGTTTTTGGAACTACTGAAGTATGTTCCATTCATCAAAGATGAGGCTGTCAAGATTCATAGATATCTAAGTGAACTACCACCTTCCATTAGTGACAAGATCCAGTATGATGATCCTAAGACTATGAAAGAAATAATAAGAAGGGAAAAATGCTTGTATGAACAACAAAGAGAAAGGCCTACTTTTTGGAAGGCTTGGGATGATCAGAAGAAGTTCAGGAAAGAGAAGAGGCTGAAGGGAAACAAGCCTCCCTTTTTCAGAAATAGTCCTTAGGGATAGCCATCCTTTAGAAAGCCCAGGAAGGATGAAGTGGGTGAACAAATTCTCAGAACTCCACCTATGGAGTGTTGGGGATTTAAAGGAAGCCATAGGTACCGAGACTGCCCCCATAGAAAAGATAAAGCGAGAACCATCCAAAATGTTCAGCAAGCTGAAATAGTGGAGGATATGGGTAGAAGAATGCCAAGGATCTACACATCCCTGGAAAACAAGCAAGCATAATTTCAATCGCACATGATTGAAGTGGAAGATATGATTAACAACCGACCATTTATTATTTTAATCGATTCAGGGGCTAGCCATAGTTATGTAGATCCTAGGGTGGTGGAAAGTTTGCATTTATCAAGAATCAAACATGAAAAGTCTTGGTTAGTGCAGTTGGCTACAGGAACCAAGAGGAAAGTCATTGAGTTGGTGAAGTCCTATCCTATGGACATGAAAGAAATGAGCACGAAGGATGAATTGAATATTTTTCCTTTAGGATCATATGACTGTTTAATTGGAATGGATTGATTGGACCAACACCATGCCCTTCTGGACTGTCGTAACAAGAGGTTTACATGCCTGGATGAGGAGGGGAATCGGAAAATATTCCAAGGGATTCCTAGAGCTATGAATGTTAGAGAAATATCATCTATGCAGCTGAAGAAGTGTTATAGAAAAGGCTGTCAATTATTTGCAGCCCATGTGGTGGATGCATCTAGAGATGAAGTATCAAGGATTGGATACCATGAGGTACTCACAGAATTCAAAGATGTATTTCAGGAGGTACCTAGACTACCTTCGAAGAGAGACATCAATTTTTCTATAAATTTTATGCCTGGAGCAACTCCAGTGTTGAAAGCTCCTTATAGAATGAGTACGCCAGAGATGAAAGAGTTGCAATTGCAGCTTGAAGAGATTCTAAAGAAGGGGTACATTCACCCCAGCATGTCACCTTGGGGTGCCCTGGTCCTGTTCATGAAGAAGAAGGATGGGATGTTGAGGCTGTGCATTGATTTCCAACAGTTGAACAAGGTAACTGTCAAGAACAAGTATCCTCTGTCGAGGATCGATGATCTTTTCGNCTCTTCAAGCTGCAATTGCAACTTGAAGAGATTCTAAAGAAGGGGTACATTCACCCCAGCATGTCACCTTGGGGTGCCCTGGTCCTGTTCATGAAGAAGAAGGATGGGATGTTGAGGCTGTGCATTGATTTCCGACAGTTGAACAAGGTAACTGTCAAGAACAAGTATCCTCTGTCGAGGATCGATGATCTTTTCGATTAGTTGAAGGGTGAAAAAATATTTTTGAAGCTAGATCTTAGATCAGGATATCACCAGGTAAGAACAAAGGATGAGAACATCAGCAAGACCGCCTTTAGAACAAGGTGCGATCATTACGAGTTCACAGTGGTGTCATTTGGACTGTCAAACACAGCTGCTGTTTTTATGTGCTTGATGAATGGTGTATTCAGGGACTATTTAGACAAGTTTGTCATAGTCCTCCTGAATGACATCTTGGTGTATTCCAAGTCAAAGGAAGAGCATGAAAAACATATGAGATTGGTGTTGCAAGTGTTGAGAGGACACCAACTATATGCCAAATTGAGCAAATTTTCATTTTACCAAAGGCAGATCCATTACTTGGGGCACATTATTTCAGAAGAAGGGATTGTTGTGGATCCTAAGAAGGTTGAGGCCATCCGAGAATGGTCAGTGCCAAGGAATGTGGCAGAAGTCAAATCCTTTATGGGTCTAGCAGGCTACTATAGAAGATTTATAGTAGGGTTCTCAAAGATAACTCACCCTATCACTTCCTTGCAAAGGAAGGAGAAAAAGTTTCAGTGGACTAAAGAGTGTGAGAAAAGTTTCCAGCGATTGAAGCAGCTATTAACCAGCGCTCCAATCTTGAGGATTGTAGGTCCAAATGTGGATTTCATAGTATGCACTGATGCATGCCAAGAAGGACTGGGAGGGGTCCTCAGTCAGAATGGATTCGTAATCTGTTATGAGTTCAAGAAATTAAAAGAGCATGAAAAGAACTATGCAACCCATGATTTGGAGTTGGCAGCAATCTTTCACACTCTGAGGAAATGGAGACATTACCTCACGGGAAGGAGGTTTGAAGTCAGAACATACCATAATGGTCTGAAATATTTGTTTGATCAACCAACTTTAAACACTAGACAAAGTAGGTGGCTAGAGTTTCTGTGTGAATACGACTTTGATATCAAGCATATCAAAGGGAAGGAAAACAAGGTGGCTGATGTACTCAGCAGAAAGGTGCACCACTTACATACTTCAACCATTAGCATGTACAGGACTGATATTAAGGATAGAATTTTGGAAGCTGCAAATGCAGATTTGCAGTACAGAGACTTGGTAGCAAAGCTACAACAGAGTGAGAGATGATAGAAAGAGGAAAATTACACCTTTTAAGTTGAGGGAATACTTCTGTACAAAAATAGAGTGTATATACCCAATGTCCAGGGTTTGAAACTTGTGATTCTAAGAGAAATTCATAATGTGACTTATGATGGACACCCTGGATATTAGAAGATTGTGGCAGTAGTCAAGAGCCATTACTTTTGGCTGGGTATAAAGAGAGAGATCGCAGAATACATCGCCAGATGTATGGAATGCCAGAAAGTTAAGGCTAAGCATAAACACCCAACAGGGTTGCTACAGCCTTTGCCCATTCCTGAATGGAAGTGGGAAGTGGTGACCATGGATTTTATTATAGGATTGTCCAGAATGAGCAAGCAACATGATTCAATCATGGTTGTGGTGGACAAGATTACAAAAGCTGCCCATTTTATTCCACTGAAAACCACTCACAAGGTAGAAAATGTTGCTAATATCTTCTTAAAAGAAGTGGAATGCTTGCATGGAATTCCTAAGACGATTGTGTCTGATAGGGACCCGAAATTCACCTTGAATTTATGGAAAGGATTGTTCAAAGGATTTAGAATGAATCTGAATTTTAGTACATCATATCATTTCAAGTCTAATGGACAGATAGAGAGGGTGAACAGAGTAATAGAGGACATGTTGAGAATGTACGTGATGGACAAACCATCAAGATGGGAAGACTACCTGCATTTGGTAGAATTCGGCTACAATAATGGGTATCATGCATCGTTGAAGATGAGCCCATTTGAAGCACTTGATGGAAGAAAGTGCAACACTCCAGTGAGATGGGATAATCTAGTTGACAGAGCAGTAGTTGGGCCAGAGTTGCTCAAGGAGATGGAGGACCAAATGATAAAAATTAAGCAGAATTTGAAAGCTGTTGAGGATAGGCAGAAAAGTTATGCTGATAAGAATAGAACCCACAGATAATTCAAAGTGGGTGATCATGTTTTCCTGAAAGTGAAAACTAACAGGAGTTCCCTGAAGCTGGGAAGTTGCACTAAGTTGGTAGCTGGATTTTGTGGGCCATTTGAAATCTTGGAAAGGATTGGGCCAGTTGCATACATGATTGCATTACCTGCATCTATGACTGTACATAATGTGTTTCATGTTTCATTTCTTAAGAAATATATACCTGATGTTAATCATGTTATCGATTGGAATGTGATTCAGGTGGAACAAGAAGGTGTCCTACAAGTGCATCCTGTGCACATATTGGATAGGAAAAACAAACAGCTCTGGAATCGAGCTATAGGGATTGTAAAGGCCCAGTGGACTTGGTACAGTCCTGAGGACACGACATGGGAGAATGAAGATCTTATGTGGGCAAAGTACCCAGATATTTTTGAAAATTTTGAAAATCTTGCAGATGCAGTGTAAAGTTGCACTAAGGACAGTGCAGAATAAGGGGAGGGGAATTGTAATGTCCCCAAGGACAAGCCCTATTGTAAATCATGTTTATGAAATGAATTGTAATTATGTTTTTATAGGCTGGTGAGCCAAGTTAATATAAGCTGGTGGGATTAGGTGATTATTAGGCCAGAGAGCCTAAGTGTTGAATACCAAGAGCCTAATTTTGTACATGTATCTATGCACATTATTAATAAAAATATCCCACTAGCCTAAGTGTTGAAGAAAAAGAGCCTAAGTTTTGAGTGTCCCATCCCTACTAAGCGTGGTTATGTTGTTGCACCTATCTACAGCTGCCCCGGGGTGTTCATTTCTGGATTCCCGTTGACTGTGGTGGACGTGTAGTGTTTGAACCTGTGTGGCTTGTTGGCTAACTATACAACACTCTCTCCAGGTGAGAGAGGTGGTGGAATTTGGAAGAACAGATTGCTTGGCCTGTGAGTGACTCTCTTCAGGTGAGAGAGTGCACAAAGGAAGGAGAGAACTCTTGGAAGGAACCCTGTAGCTGCCACAGAGCTCGGAGACTTTCAGTTTGGTCTGTTGCTGAAACCCAAGGCAAGGGAGGTTAGCATTTGAAAGATTGTCTAGGTGACAGAGAAGGTGTATACTCCTGGGTTGGAACATGCATGTGGGGAAGGAGAGTCTGTGGGCAGTGAGTATGAGTGGTTCCTGGGAGAGAATTCCTTCCTTGTGACCGGGTTTTTTCCCTGTAACCTCAGCCTAGCCTAGGATTCCTTGCCTTGGGGTGGAGCTTAGTCCCAGCTTAGGGGTGACCACTACTGAGCTGGATGAGTAGAGTGGTCTAAGGCTGGGAGGTTCATGGAAGGCCTGCACCTGGTTGGTGGAATTACCATCGTTTCAAAGATAAGTACCAGATGATGTCTTAATTACATTTCTGCATATCTGTCTATTTATTTTTATCATGTATTCTGCTGTGCATACAAATTAATGTTAAAGCCATTGATTATTTATAATAGCAATAATTCTTATATTTAATCTGAGTTTAAATGTGTTTCATTTGCTTAAATACATGTCATATATATAGAATTAAGTATAAGATTGTTATTTCACGAAGTAGTGCCTGCCCGGCCCGGAATGGGGGTGTTACAGTTTGGTATCAGAGCATTACAGTATGAAAGAGTGTTATATGCTTAAAAATGGTTGTTGGCCCTCGGTTTCCAGCCTTGGTAATGTGCCTTGGTCAGTGGGCTAGCCTGACTAATCAGGTGCTATCCACAAATATCTGCGCAAAAGGTTGAATGCATAGGTCTGGTTCACATGTTAGCGGTCGTATGGGAGTTGCATCGGGGTTGGGGCCTAGCCCTAGCCCTATTCTCTGCCATACAATACTTAAATCAAGGTTAAATAATACATTTGGACTGTACATGTTAAGACTCATCATGGGTGGGCTAGTATCCCGACCCTATCCAAAATGTTTCAGCTAGACCAGAGGTCACGGGTTCGACTCCCGTGGAGTCCATACATTTTTCCACATCCAACAACTAATGAAGGGGTGCCATGTTGCATCCCATGACTAGCTCACATGGCACCATTACATTCTCCCAAAATATGCCATGTGTCAAACAATGACTCAACCACCTATCTGCACCTACCCACGTCAGCCTGTCAGTCCAGTTAGATGCCACGTGTCATATGATTGTACGAACCTTGCCATGTCATCCAGTGCCAAGTCAACTATACAGACATGCCACATGTCACCCTTGTAGTGGTGCCACATGTCACAATATGAATTATCCACCTATCGGCCATCATCTTCCTAGTCATCATGCCAACGCACCACTACCACGTCACTTGTACAGACGTACAAACTGTACGGTCATCTACCACGTCAGAACTGTATGGATTGTATGGACTATATAGTCAGAAAAATTTTGCATGTTTGGAAAAATGAACAAATCATGATATCTTTTGCATACGACGTTTGTTTGAGCCCGTTCAAGGTGCTTTGGGTTTGTAATGATGAGACCTACGCACACGTCTATTTTGAAATGATTTTGAGAACTTGGATATTTAGGCCTTCCTGGAACCATTTTGGTTCTGGAAACCATTTTAGATCACACCCACACTCATATAACACTATTGGATATCACCGATAAAGGGTACATTAGACCCCACATTGGATCTAAGGTCCGGGGTAAAAACACAAGTTGATCAATTATCACTATTTTCCCTTAATGAGGGAAGCGTAAGACCCTAAATATTGATGAGACAACTGTAGTCATCTCGTAAAACTGAATCAATCTAGTCAGAGTAGTCAACCGATCAATCTAGCAGAGTAGTCAATCGAATGTTGACTACTCTGCTAGCTCGATTGATGGATCAGTTTGGACACAATTTGTTCTCATGGGAGGTATTTACCAACATTCTCTAGGTTGACTAGTAATATGAATAGTGGATTCATTATGATACATCTCATTTTATTTTTCGTAACTCCAACAAATGTTTTGGGTCGGATTGGTTCTTAATCACTCGTAGTCAAATTGAAGCAGCACACCTCTCTGGTAAACCTTAGTAGTCGGCTCCCACCAGATTGGGAAATCAATACTTCAAGAGCACCATCAAATATTTCTTTATAACTGTTGGCCATCCTTAGACTTGTCAACTCTTCAAGAAGAGACTGATCTTGCCTGCATTCTCAATGAGCTTCATTATATGTTACTTATTTTAATATCAGCATGTATTTTACTTTTGTACAGGATAATAAGCATCCACGAACATTCTCTTCAAGCACTGAGTTTCATTCACAAGAATCACGAAAAATTATTTCATGCAACATTGGCAACCTCTTATTATTTCATTTATTTATTCATCTCATGATTTTTCAGGTGTCTTGTGCGCTCTTGTCTTCATGAGAGCAACATCTATGAGAAATTCACACAAATAAATAAAAAAAAACTTTGACACAATATCACCATAAACAATTAGTGAGTCACAAATCTCTTATGCAACATATGAGAAAATGAATACTGGGAGGAAGTTGATGTTATTGAAGTCCTAGATGAACCTTGCATCCCCCCTATATTGGTGATGTTGAAGGGTTGTGGTGTACTATAAGAGTGAATTYCCCCATGGATAGTGGCACTTATAGAAGCGTTATTTTACCCATGAMCAAATGTTCCCCTAAGGGGTAGGTGTAGACCCTAAAGGAAAAATGTTTCCAAAACTAGTTTGAGGGAAGAACCCCCTAGGAMTAGAGGTATTAATAAAAAKAAATCCTCTCCATTGTGGAAATTTAACTTYAAGGGATGTGACCCTAGGGAAGGGTGTACTAAYCCATGGTAAGTTAAACCCTTCTGACATACAACTGCCCCCAACTTGATTAGGGACCGCCCCAAAACCACTAGGAATGTTCCATCCAAAAGGTAAACCAACACATGAAGACGTCGAGTTACTCATAGGAATGGTGGAGGTGGAAGGAAATATTGGGTTCTAGTTTTTCCTCTTTTTACCATTCCAATCCATACCATTCACCTCCATTATTTGACCAAAAACTCTTCTTTTTGTCCACTTTCTTCAAAGTAATGGCATAATGAGCATGATTAAGGAATTGTAGGTTGGCATACTTGCACTCTTTGAATTTATGATTTTCCACTTAGAGGCTTTCCCTTGATGTTAGGAAATGGTAAAATACCTATTTTTCCATCCTCACAACATTTGGCACCTTGTGTTCAATGCGTGGTCAAACTCGATAGTCAACTATAGGAAATACGTAGTAATTCATTGTAAATCTGCAAGTTTGTTCACAAAATCCATAATTCGACTATGGGAGAAATTGAATGGTTCTCGAGCTATCATAAGATCAAGGATAAAGGGATTGAGGAATTCCTATTCTACACATTGAATATGAGATCTAAATTATAATTCTTGCAATTAGTTAGAAATAGAGTGTTGTCTTCAATTTTTGGGTAGTGATATTCATATTTTATTTCTAGAGAAATGAAGATGAATATGAAGATTCCACAACATGGGTTTTGTGTAGAATGTGCCTAATTAGTGTTGGACACACCTACCACACTTAGACGGGGGGGGGGGAGGGGAGGGCACGGGTGAATGAGTGTGGGGATCTTTTTCCCAAAACTTCCCTCTTACACAAAAAATCCTTAGTTAACATTCAACATTTTCTCATTACTCGTTGCTGTCATTTATAATAAGCTATATGTGAATACATATCAGCAACATATATCAACAACATATCATCTCCACAAGGAACACAAAGAACACAATATGTGCAATTTTTCTTTTTATTATGGACTTCAATACGGGGGTTTTTTAGCAACAACTGAATAGAGTACAACTCTACAAGATCACCAGCTCTATATGAAAGACTCATCTTACATTCTCAACACCAACTTAGATGAGGCAACAATCCTCAACAAATATCAATCTGTCAACATAAACAAGTGCATCAACCATGCACCAACTTGTGCCAAACAACCTGTAATCAACCTATACCATAAACAAGTGCATCCAACCATTTACCAAGTATATACCAATCATGTGTCAAATACTCACCAACAATGACTCATCAATATGTACCAACATCATTAACTATACACCTCATGTATGTGCCAACTCATCAAATGCTTGTCTCAACCATGACTAGTTTTGGATTAGTCAACAACCCCAACTTGAAATAATCATAACTTTGTACTTGTAATGAATAAATATATGAAACTGATACAAAATTTTATTTAGTGTTGTTTATACAATTCCTCTAGGTGGCACTACTTGGAACTTTTCAGAAAAGGCGTTATAGCAAAAATGACATACCTTGCTAAATTCTGGCTTATTCTAGAGAGTGACCTTGTAGAGCACGGCCCACACAAAATGTTAGTTGAATTGATATGAAACTATTACAAAAAATAATACATCCTATACCCTAACCAACACATTTGGTTACACTTAATTTGGATCTTTTATGAAGAAGTTATGACGTTTTTACTCGAAACACCAGTTTTTGACTAGTTTTAGGACTAGCAACAAACCCTATTTTCCACGGTGTGTAACTCCCAAAATACAACGACCCACAAGATGAATATTTTACCATAGGTACTTGGGTATGTTTTCTCAATGGCATAGAAATTTCATGATCTGAATCGTTATAGAAACAAAGTTATAGCGAAAATGGTGAGATGACCTGTAAATAACATACCTTAGAAAGCATCATCAAAACAATTTATCCACCCTTCAATTTTGGCCCTCTTTTCTTCACCTTCCTTCTGAAATTCGGCTTATATATCCTTGGTTATCTTAGTCACCTATATATATT
>JASDQU010308776.1:16794-36220 GCA_032191745.1 Picea mariana
TTGTTATCATGACGGCGGCTGCGTGTGGAAAATTTTTGGTCAGATTGATCAAGCTTGATTTGAATCTTCATTTCTAGAAACCAATATTCCTTTGTCCCGAGAATGCGCTTTTTATCTCTCTCTATATTCTTCCATTTAACTTTTGTACCTTTCCTTATCCTTCAATCCAAGTTCCTGGTAAAAAACTTTTGCTTCTTCAGTCAGTTTATTCCACGAATCTCCAATTATTTTGCTGATCTCCCTATCCTGGCTTGGATGCAATGCTTTCAATTTTGTATGCTTCTTAGAATAGAAAAAATTGTAACCACTCCTATTTGTCTTAGGGTGATCGGGATCCCTCTTTTTTATTTCATCCTTCCTCCTATGACGTCGACGAGAACGAACCCCTGAAGCTATGTCACCGTGCAACTAGGTGCTTGCAAAAAAAGTTCTCCAGAAACTCCTGCCGACATCTCATACAAAACCCCGATGAACAACAAAACTAGAATTTATTCCTGCACCCTTAATCTTTGATTGCTTGGCCATGGAGCTGGTGGAACATTATATAGGGTTTCTTCTCCTACCATTTCGGCCTGTATCTTCAGCCCTCTCAGTGCCATCCCGCAGTGCCCGGGGGGAGCTTGTAGCTTTCTCTTTGGGCGTCGGCATTCAAGCACTAAATGCCACACTGTCAGCACCATTGCTACTACTATCCATATTATCGTATTACTACTACTGGCCATTTCCATTGTAGTTGCAGGATGAACCATGTAATAATAAAGTGTTCTACGAGAACTTTAATTTTCCACGGAAGATGATAACTCAGACTGCCCTTTCATAGACAATTTATACGAGAATGACATGTTTCTTATTATCAACGAGGAAGTAAATCAATAGTTACCCACTGCAGTTAAGTCATCGCTTTACCATTGCGATGTGATAGGTCCTGTTGTCCTAAGGCCTGCATTGACTTCTGAATGTAGGGAGATGCTAGTCATTACTTGAAGAAGGATTACTGTCCATGTGATAAACAATACGTTGAGTACGCATGATGCTTTTGGAGCATACCAAAAGTACATCAGTATGATTCCAGTCAGGGAAGCAGCATAGGCCATTTTTGACATTGTAATCACTATGATTCGACTGTATGAAACATCGTTCAACCTTTTTTTTCAATACCCAATAGTCATTCCACCAGGTGATGAAATTGATTACACTAACAAGTTGTATGATGAGAAATATCCCAGCACCAAATCTAGCAACTTCACCATAGAATTGAATAAAAGCTGATGGAACTAAAAAGGGGATCACCATTAATTTCAGTTCGATTTGGATCTGCAACAATGCCTTCGAAATCTGATCTTCCATATTTGGGGAGGGATCACTAACCCTGGAAGAAGCAAATATGGTATTCAATTTTGGGAATTTGGCGGGGCTGGCAATGCCCAAATGGAAGGAATCCATTATGGAAAGGTAGAAGCAATAACAATAACAATAACAAGATGAGAGCCATGGAACAAACCATCAACAAGTGGAGCAACACATTCTTCAAAAATGGCTGATGAAGGAGACCCAGTGCTACCATATACATGATCAAATGTAAATGAATGAGAACCAATTTGTACCTTGGGTAGCACAGTCAATTTTGATATCTGTTACAACATGTGCAATGGGTGTGCACAAGGGAAAAACATCAAGAACCCTTTTCCGAAGAGAGACAATAAAGCAGAAGGTGTCTTAGAACTCATTCAATCAGATGTGTGTGGCCCAATGCCATCATCCTCCATCAATGGATATGTATACTATGTATCTTTTATTTATGATTATTCTCGTAAGACATGGGTTTACTTTTTGAAATCAAAATATGAAGTGTTCAGTAAATTCAAGGAATTCAAAGACTTGATAGAGAATATTTCTGAAAGAAATATCAAGATACTCAGGTCAGATAATGGAGGAGAATACACCTCAAAAGAGTTTGTAAACTATTTCAAAGATGTCGGGATTAAGAGGGAACTAACCACTCCTTACAATCCTCAACAAAATGGTGTGGTAGAAAGAAAGAAAAGAACTATAATGGAAGCAGTGAAGACCATGATTCATGATCAAGATCTTCCAATGTGCTTATGGGCAGAAGTAACAAAAACAACAGTATATGTAAAAAACCAATTATCCCATAGTGAACTTGGGTTCAAGACCCCTGAAGGGATGTTTTATAGAAAGAATCCAGAATTAATCCATCTCAAAATATTTGGCTTCCCAGTATTTGTACATATTCCGAAAGAGAAAATAAATAAGCTAGACCCTTCAGGAAAGAAGGGAATATTTTTGGGATATTGTGAGGTCTCCAAGGCCTTCAGGGTTTATATACCAGGTCACCATCTCACTGAGATCAACATGGATGTGACCTTTGATGAATATGAAACACTTAATAAATAAAGAAGATGTTGGCTTGAAAAAGTATATGAAGAGGAACCTGTAGCTCCCAGATTTGCAAAATCAGTGAGGGAGGTTCCTAGAGTTGCAGAACCAATGAGGGAAGTCATAGCTTCCCCTAATGAGGAAATTCTAGAAGATCATGACATAGTAGAATTTCAAGAACCTCCTTAGATGATGATCTCCCATAATATAAAGCTTACTTGGGCTAGGGAACTTATTCAAGATGGAGAGAAGTATGGTGTTCTTGAAGGAACCACGAGACAGGTGAAGAGATCTAAGCCATTCTCCAGTTATATGGCTTTGATGTGTGATATCCTAGAGAAGGAGCCTACCTACTTTGAAGAATCCATTCAGAAGAAAGAATGGGTAGATGTCATGACAAAAGAATACCAATCCATAATAAAGAATAATGTATGGGAAATAGTTCCCAGACTGAAGAGCAAGGATGTGGTATCTTCCAAATGGCTTTTCAAAATAAAACATGTTGTTGATGGAAGTATTGAGAAGTATAAAGAAAGGTTTGTCGCTCATGGATTTTCTCAAAAGGAAGGCATTGAATATGAAGATAAATTCTCTCCTGTAGCCAGATACACTTCGATCAGGACCATCATATCCCTTGCAGCTAAGATGAAGTGGAAGTTACACTAGATGGACGTAAAGAAAACTTTCCTAAATAGTGTCATCGAAGAAGAAGTGTATACAGAAAAAACTCAAGGATTTGAAGTTGAAGACAGGAAGACTCATGTCTGCAAGTTGAAAAAGGCTCTATATGGGTTGAAGCAAGCTCCTAGAGCTTGATATGAAAGGATAGACAATTTTCTTATGAGCTTCGGATTTACCAAGAGTAAAGATGATTCTAACCTCTACTTTAAGGTTATGAATGATGAGCCGGTAATATTGTTGTTGTATGTGGATGACTTATTCTTAACTGGAGAAGAAAATCTCATCACCGAATGTAAAAATAAGCTCGCTGCTAAATTTGAGATGAAATACCTTGGCCTAATGCATTATTTCTTAGGTCTTGAGGTATGGAAGAGCCCAAAGAGAATCTTCCTTAACCAAGGGAAGTATGCAGTTGAAATCCTGAAGATATTTGATATGTTGGAGTGCAAGTCCATGACTACACCCATGGAAACAAAGCTGAAGCTTCTGGTTGACACTTCATCAAAATTGATTGATGCCACACTATATAGACAGATCATTGGATCACTAATGTATCTGATGAACACTAGACTAGATATTTGTTTTGTCGTGAACACCTTGAGTCATTTTTTGGTAGAACCCAGACATGTTCACCTAGTCGCTGCAAAACATGTGATGAGGTACCTTAAGGGTACATTAGATTTTGGTCTCAGTTATGATGGAGATCATGACTTCAGACTGAGTGGGTACACTAATTCAGATTGGGCTGGAAGTGTCTCTAACAGGAAGAGCACTTCAGGATGTTGTTTCAGTTTGGGATAAACTGTGATCTCATGGAAGAGTAGGAAGCAATCAAGAATTGCTCTCAGTACAGCAGAAGAAAAATACATTGTTGTGTGTTTTGCTAGTTGTGAAGCCATATGGTTTCATAAGTTGTTGATTGGTCTATTCGACCCAGATATGGAAGCAACCACGATCCTATGTGATAACCAAAGATGTATAAAGATGATAGAGAATCATGTATTTCATGACAAGTCAAAACACATAGAGATATTGTATCATTACATCCGTGACATGGTGTAGAGAGGAGCCATAAAGCTCCAATATGTTAGCATGGATGAACAAGTTGTTGATGTGTTGACCAAGCCTCTATCTCATGTAAAGTTTGATAACTTTCGAGATAAGCTTGGTATAGTCCGAAAGGACCTCCCTCGAAAGGGGGAGTAGTGATGTGTTTCCATCTTAATTGTTGTGTTGTGATTCCAGCTTAATTGTTGTGTGGTGTTTCCAGCTTAATTGGTGTGTTGTGATTCTAGCTTAATTGTTGTGTGGTGTTTCCATATTAATTTTTGTGTTGTGATTCCAGCTTAATTCTTGTGTGGTCATGCCAGCTTAATTGTTGTGTT
Source organism: Picea mariana (assembly GCA_032191745.1). Taxonomy (NCBI): domain Eukaryota; kingdom Viridiplantae; phylum Streptophyta; class Pinopsida; order Pinales; family Pinaceae; genus Picea; species Picea mariana. Next base: position 21,258 of record JASDQU010308776.1, read on the forward strand.
GTGATTCCAGCTTAATTGTTGCGTGGTTTTTCCATCTTAAATGATGTGTGGTCATTCCAGCTTAATTGTTTTTTGGTCTTGCCAGCTTAATTGTTGTGATGATGTGCCAGCTTAATTGTTGTGATGACGTGCCAGCCTCGTGCTATGATGATGTGCTAGCCTCGTGTTGTGATGATGTAACCATCCTCGTGCTGTGATGATGATGTATTAGTTTCATACTAATCTATGTTGATGAATATGATGATATCATTCCAGCTCTCTATTGTGAATAACGATGTTGATGATGAGAAAAATTTTCGATGATTTATAGATATGCCAGTTAGTGTTCCAAGACATTGTTAATGATGTTTTCCTCTCTCTCGCCTGATGTTGTTGTAGAATACACTTATTGTTAAGGGGGAGTGTTGAAATATTGTAAATTCAAAGAATATTCTAATTATTATTGATGTATTATTCATTAGATCAATCCCCTTTGTGGATTGATCATGTCGAATATTGTAAATGACCAAATCCCCTTTTGTGGATTGGTCAAAACCTAATTGTAATAGGCAGAATGAGAAGTCGACCCCAGAATATATTAAAGGTGGTTATAACCACCCAGAATAAGAAGTCGGCCCTGCTAGTGAAAAGACAACTTCGTCCACACGTGCCATATTGTATAAATAAAGTGGCTAGTGCCTCATTTGGACACACACTCACTTGTTCATCAGAGCACAAGTTCAGAGCTGCATTTGGAGAAGAAGGAAGAGAGAGAGAGGTGCATTCTTGGGAGAGGACCTTATTTATTGGTTTGAGTTATGTCTTGGCATTGTATTGGCTATCTATATTAAGGAAATTTTTGTTGGGTTTTCTCCCCCATGAGGGTTTCCTAGGATAAATGATGTGTCTCTTGTGATTGTGTATTTCTCAGTGATCCTATTTATGCTATGGTTATCTAGTGAAATGAAAAGAAACCTAATAATATCTTAAACCTTAACACTATTCACACCTTGCACTCTCTCACAGAAAATAAATACCTAGGACTTATCTATTTTCTACAATAACTCATACATTCAATAGAGCAAATGCAATCATGGATTCAAGAATGGAAATAAAAGAGAATTAGGAAATAACATAAACTCTACCATTCATTTAGATAGATATACCCATACACACATTTGGGACAATATCTCTGTTATATTCATCTAACTGAAACTTACATACAATCATACAACTTTCTTTGCATCTCCCAACTCTTAGCTTTTAATGGCAATCTACACATACTACATTGAACAACATCTCAACAACCACTACTGGGAAATATTACAAATCTTTATACAAAGAGATGTTCTTCGAGCATTCCCTCCAACTACTCTACGCTATCTTAAATGGAATTAAAATTTATCAACTACTCAACGCCTATTATAATAAATATTGTGTCAGACAGATAAGAGTGTAGCTCCAGATCTGTATTGAGATCTGATCCATAAATCAAAATACATTCCCCCATCAACCTGTCGTGATGGTTCAACCTTCAAATATTTAAAGATATTTATAACTGAAAAGTTTTGCCAGATCTTTCATTAATACATTGATCGAATTGAAATTCAAAATATGCGCCAATGCGCCCAACTATCTTCTACGTTTGTGCTTTGCTGGCAATGCTCCTGCATCATACTCCCTTGGCTGAAAAATTCATGGACTCATGTCCATGAGCTCCTACACCGATATTCCATGCTTATGGATCTCTGCTTCATTAACCCAGCTGGAATCTTATGCTCGTATTCCTTTCCATTTCACTAAGTATTCAAAATACGTCTTCCTTATGGTCTTCTTACCAACTCATTGGTCCACAATCGTTTCCATCTACAAATTTTCTGCTATAGGCATTTGTTTCTCCCACTGGATCTTTCCTTGATCTTCAATTATTTCATCTCCATATTCCTTGTAAAGATACAGGTCTGCAATGTTGAATATGGGTGATATACCCACATCTTCTGGCAACTCTAACTCATAAGAATTATCGTTGAATCTTCTCAATATTTTACATGGCCCTATCTTTTTCAAATTAATCTTGTTATAGGTTCCTCTCAGGAATCTTTCCTTCCTCGGGTGTGCTAGAACTTGATCTCCAACTTCAAATTAAAGATTTCTCCTATGTTGATCAGCTCCATGCTTGTACTCATTGTTGGTCATTTTCAACTGCTTCTTGATTTGATTGTGAAGTTCATGCACCTCTGTAGTGAAATATTCTTCTCCTGCACTTCTAAACTCACTTTTCTTAAGATCTCTTAACTCCGAAACTCCTCTTGTATTCATTCCATACACGATTTGAAATGGGATTTTTCCAGTGCTCCTTTTCACTGAGTCATTATATGAAAACTTGGTTTGTGCTAGAATTTTATCCCACTGACTATGGTGTTCAGTGACCAAACTCCTCAACAAATATCCTAGGCTTCTATTCACCACCTCCGTCTATCCATCCATCTGTGGATGATATGCATAACTAAAAGATAGCTCTGTCCCCAACTTTTTCCACAATGTTCTCTAGAAATGACCAATAAAATTGGTATCCCTATCTGAAACTATACTCCTGGGCAATCCATGGAGTCTCACAATCTCTTTGAAAAACAATTTTGCAACGTGCATTGCATCACTAGTCTTCTGGCATGGGATAAAGTGTGTCATTTTCGAAAATCTATCCACCACCACCAATATGGAATCACTTCCTCTTTTTGTTCTTGGCAATCCCAACACAAAATCCATGCTTATTGCATCCCAAGGCCTCTCTGGAATAGGCAATGGATGATACAATTTAGTGTTTTGTTTCTTCCCCTTAGGATACTGACAAATCTTATAGTTGCTCACAAATTTCTTCACCTCCACCCTCATACCTGGCCAATAATATGAATTGGCTACTTGGGAAAACATTTTTTCATGGCCGAAGTGTTCGGCTAGACCTCTGATATTCTTTTCCTTCAACAAATTCTCCCTCATCGAGCATTTGGGTATACACAATTGGCACCCTTTGAAAAACAACCCATCATGAATTATATATTCATCCCACTGTCTTCTGTCTCTGAGTACAGGATTCACACATGCTTCATATGCTTCTCCAAAGTCTGGATCATTGTGATTCATTTCCTTAAGGTGATTGAACCCCAAGGCTTTGATATGAAATTCTTGTAAAATTAAAACTCTCCTGCTTAATGCAACAAAAACTTTGTTAGTATTTCCAGAAATATGTTTAATGACAAAAGTGAAATTTTGCATAAACTCTATCCACTTAGCATGTTTCTGGTTTAACTTCTCCCGCCTAGTTATGAATTTCAAAGTGTGATTATCACTATACAAGACAAACTCCTTCGATACAAGATAAAGTCTCCATTTCTTCAATGCTTGGATTATGGCATAGAACTCTTTGTCGTATGTGGATTAATTATGTTTAGCTTCATTAAGCTTCTCACTGAAATATGCAACAGTTATGTTGTCTTGGTTTAAGACTGGTCCAATTGCAACTCCATTCGCATCACATCTTATCTGAAACGTCTTTCCAAAATCTGGTAGAACCAGAATCGGTTGCTCAATTATCTTCTCCTTCAATATGTTGAAGCTCCTCTCAGCCTCCTCTATCCATTTGAAAGACTTGTGTCTTTTCTTTACTGTATCCATCATATGAGCACTAATCCCGCTAAAATTCTTGATGAACTTCCAATAAAAACTTGCTAACCCATGGAAGCTTCCTACCTCAAAGATACTATTTGGAAACGACCATTAATTGATCACTTTCACCTTTTCAGGATCCATCTTCAAATCATTTGAAGAAATAACAAAACCCAAATATATGAGTTTTTTCTTCAAGAAAGATGACTTTTTAAAATTGATTAACAACTTCTCTTGCTACAGCCTCCTCATCACCAATGCTAAATGTCTCAAGTGTTCTTCCTTACTTTTGCTAAACACCAGTATATCATTCAGATATAAAATCACGAACTTACCAATGAAATACTTCAATATTTCATTCATTATCCTCATAAAAGTGCTCGGGGCATTTTTTAAGCCAAACGACATAACAAGCCATTCAGATAACCCCTCATTCATCTTTAATGGTGTCTTCCACTCATCACATTCTCTCATCCTGATCTGGTGATATCCACTCTTCAAATCTATTTTTGAAAAATAGTTAGCTCCACTCAAGCAATCCATCAAGTCATCCATCCTTGGAAATGGAAATCTGTATCTGATGGTAATCTTATTTATGGCCCTCGAGTCCATACACATTCTCCATCCTCCATCCTTATTTGGACTTAGTACAGTTGGCACTTCAGATGGACTCAAACTTTCTCTGACCAATCCTTTATCTAACAGATATTGAACCTATCTCTTCTCTTCCTCATTCTCTTGAGGCGTCAATCTGTATGCTTCTTTATTCAGTAGGCTTGCTCCTGGTATCAAGTCAATATGGTGACGGATGCTCCTGATAGGTGGCAATGAGTTTGGAAACCCATCCATTACAATATCAACAAAGTTCTCTAGTAGCTCCTGAACTTCCTCAGGCAAATATTTCAATGAGGTACTGGTAAGGATAACTCTAGTTTTCCTCACTACAACAAATTGCATCTCCTGTTCCTTCTTTACTTCATCCAGGAGTTTCTTCCCACTCATGAGAAGTATGCCCGCACTGGCTTCTTCTTTCACCTTCTTTTCCTCAATTGGAAGCAACATGTGTGTCCTACCATTCTTCTCTAAGGTGTATGTGTTTCTCCTCCCATAATGAATAAAATTCCTATCATATTACCAGGGTCTTCCCAAAAAAAACATGACAAACATCCATAGGAATCACATCACACAAGATCTCATCCCTGTATCCTCCTATTTTAAAATTAACCCGGAATTGTTGAGTAACTATTACCTGATGACCTTTATGCAACCATGAGACTTTGTATGGTGTCGGATGTGTAGTCATCTCTAGATATAGATTCTCCACCATATCTGTGGATACTAAATGGTCAGTGCTTCCACTGTCAATTATCACCTTGCAAACTTTTTCCTTCGTTTTGCAAGTTGTTCCTCTGCACTGGCCTTTTGGCTTCTGGCTCTTTCTTTAAAAGAACCTTCTTCATCATTAAGGACATTCCATCCTCTGAACCTTCTGCATCAACATATCTCTTTTTCACTTATGAGATGTGAGCTTCACCTCCTTTCTTTCTCTCGAGGAAATCCCAAGACATATGTCATGTATTTCCATAGGAATAACACCTCACTTCTCCTCCTCTTCCTTTTCCTATACCCATGGTAAAATAAATTCTACCACCACTCTATCTTCCATGAGAACTTCCTCCTTTCTCAGAGTGACTATGTGGCTTCTCCGCCTCGTCTCTGGGCTTCTGTGTTTTCTCTTGGGCAACTCCTTTTCCTCTGTTTGAGATTTATCATACTGATTTCATCCTGAATTTCGTACCTCGGGACATTAATGTATCTGGAAACCTTCTCCTCGTCTCTCTCTCTTTGTCCAACTCTAATGCTTAATTTATAGAACTCTTTTGTGTACTCCTTCATAGTCAATCCTCTCTGTCTCAGGTTCTTCATCCTCCTGAATAGATTTATCTGGTAATCCTTGGGCATGAATTTCGCCTTCAACTTAGCTACCATTCGATCCCAACTCTTGATATTTTTCTTGCCTTTTATCCTTCTGTCGGCATGCATTTCATCCCATCACAGCGTTGCATGTCCTTTCATCCTAGTGACAACATGTCTTACCTTTTTCTCCTCTTCGACATCCTCATAGTTGAAATACTTGTCCATTGCTCGAATCCAATCAAGCAATTTCTCTATGTATATATTTCTTCCATACATTAGGATGTCAATCTTTTCTCTGACACCCAATTTGACAACCACTCTCAACCAGCGTTCTTCCGCAACATCCTCAACTACAACTTCTGCTTCAACTTCTACATTTTTGATTTCTGCCTTGCTAACGTCTCCAGCATCAAGAGCTCTCCTTTGTGTTGTTTCCATGTCATCCAGCCTCACATGCAATTATCTCATTTCCCTTTCCATATCTCTGTTGGCTACAGGTGGATCAACACATCTTCTAGGCATCATTGTGCTGACGTTTATATCCCTCTCTATATAATTCAATTCTGTATTCTTCTTTGATACCACTTGATGTGACCCCCTGGTCTTGGATCGTTAAAGTACTGAGTCAAAGTGACTCCTTGGGTCCCTATAGTACTCAAAATTACCTTACCCACACACACATAGGCCCCTTTCACAAGTGACCACAGCTACGACCGTGGGCTTATCCCTTCGCGGTTCGGACTTCAAGGATTCAAGAATCCTTTCTTCACTCCTTCTCGAAGTTCTCAGCTCCAAATATCTAAAATTACGCCATGTGTCTCCTCAGATCCACTGGCCCCACAATGGTTTGGGCTTTGTGACTCGCAAAAATCTATGCCTTTCGCCCACAACCTCCAATATCCCGACTTGTGAACTCTTTGGTCCCGTTTCCACGTGTTCTTTTGTGTTCAATGGTCAAGATTGAATCGCGACTTTGGATTTCGTGACCCAGCCCTCGTCAAGTTTCCAACTTTCCAAACTACGAAATATCAAAATACTTTGTAGCTATATTCTATGTAGATTTACGATATCTAATGGTCTGGAATATTTCTTCTCTTCCTGAGAATGAATCTCACACTCACCAGTTTTTATGAGAAATTGAAGGATTCCTCTACTTGAAGATTTTCGCCACTCTCCGTCCTAAGATTTTCTTCTTTGAGTTGTTCCCCTAAATAATCCCTTCAACCCTCAATCGGATTTCTAGTCTGTGCACACTTTGCAATATAATTCTCTTCTCACTCACTCTGAGAATGAGCTCGCACTCCTTGCGACTATTCTCCAACCACTTTTAACTCTCTCATGATTGTATCATGTTGTCCTTCCTGAGATTTTGAGTATGAAAAATTCTTTTCTTCACTCCTTGCAGAAGTCAATGCACTACTGGCATATGTATAAATTTCACTATCTTTCCTGAGCTTTAGAGTTGAAACAGACTCAGTCACACACTCCTTGTAAACACTATGCACAACTTACACCCGCTCAAAGAAAAGAAAAACCTAGGACTTATCTATTTTCCACAATAACTCATACATTCAACAAAGCAAATGTAGTCATGGATTCAAGAACAGAAATAATAGAGAATCGGGAAATAACAAAAACTCTACCATTCATTCAGATAGATATACCCATACACACATTTGGGACAATATATCTGTTATATTCATCTAACTAAAACTTACATACATTCATACAACTTTCTCTACATCTCCCGGCTCTTATCTTACAATGGAGATCTACACATACTAGATTCAACAACATCTCAACAACCACTACTGGGCAATATTACAAATATTTATACAAAGAGATGCTCTTCGATCATTCCCTCCAACTACTCTATGCTATCTTAAATGGAATTAAAAGCTATCAACTACTCAACCCCTATTACAATAAATACTGTGTCAGATAGATAAGAGTGCAGCTCCAGATCTATATTGATATCTAATCCATAAATCAAAATACATTCCCCCATCAACCTGTCATGATGGTTCAGCCTTCAAACATTTAAAGATATTTATAACTCAAAAGTTCTGTCAAATCTCTCATTAATACATTGATCTAATTGAAATTAAAAATATTTCAAAATGTGTGCCAGTGCACCCAACTATCCTCTATGCTTGTGCTTTGCTGGCGATGCTCCTGCATAAAGAAACTAGGGGGTTGGAGCATCCTTCCAGTTAGAGCTAGAGAATTGAAAGTTAGTGCTTCCTTGAATTTAATTCTTTGAAATATAAGAAAAGAATTCAATGGTTTTCTCTCGCATTAGGTTTCCATATAAATATTGGTCTATTGTATATTGTGTGGATATGTTTGTTATTGTTTATTATGCACTAATAGATGTTAATGTTTATGATACAATAATATATCGATGATGAATTGATGAACAAGGTTGAATAAGTTAAAGGAATATAAATTGTGGTTAAAAGTGGTATAAATTGTTCATTATTGATTCACCCCCCTCTCAATAATCCAACAAAAAATGTAATATTCTTAAGCATATTTTTTGAGGAGTGACGATTGAATATCATTCAAGGAGAAACGATTAAATATTAGTGAATATCACATGTGGTTTTCTCGAAAATAGATCTCACTTTCTAGAAAACAAAACTTCTAAAGGCAGATCTAAGGAAGAACTAAAAGAAGAAGAAAGAAGATATGGTGAAGGAAGAGAAAAATAAAAAGGAGTGAGCACAAAGCAGATTTGAGGAAATAAGGAGTGATTGTTGATTTGATCTGGGAAAAGAAGTAGAGAGTGAAAATCAGATCTATGGAAAGAAGAAGTAATGAGTGTAGAGCATATTTGGTGAAGACAAAATCGTTAAGAAGACTAGTGAAGGAAATGTGTATGAAGAAATTGTAAAATTGTAAGTAGTTTGGTTCCTACATAAAAAACAATTGTGGGGATTGGTGTCTCCATTAGGTTGGTTCCTACAAAACACAGAGGGGATTTGTGTCTCTTGTATGTCGGTTCCTATAAACAACAGAGGGGATTGGTGTCTCTTGTAGGTCAATTCCTACAAAAAATAAGAGGGGATTGGTGTCTCCTATAGGTTGGTTCCTACAAAGATTTGTAACCATAGGTTGGTGCCTACAAATTTATAAAAATACGTGTTTTTTTGTTTTCTCCCGAAATGGTTTCCATGTTAAATATTGTATATTCTATTTGTTACATTTATGTGATTACTTCATTATGGTTTATGAATGTTAAAAAATAAAATATAGCCTTATATTGATTCACACCACCCCCTCTCAATATAAGTGTGTGCTCAAAAATTTGTATCAAAGTTGGTTCCTTCAAAAATAGCCTAACCACTGGAAGGTAGATCTTGGGAGCACACATGGCTAGTCAGGGGTTTCTTTATAAACAAGGCTTCATTGATTGACGGAACAAACTATGCCTTCTGGAATATAAGGATGTGAACATATCTAATGTCCCTTTTTTTATATTTGGAAATCATTCATGACTAGTTATACATCCCCAACTACTCCACCAACAAATAAAACCAACAAAAAGGCTAGTGAAAATCATACAAAATCCATGAACACCATCTTGAGTAGACTACCATAATCAAAGTTTGTCAAATTAATGCATTACAAATCAGCGAAATATATTTGGGAAAAAATTCAAAACATCCATGAAGGCGATGACAAGGTGATGCAGGAGCATCGCTCCACCTCATTAGCACTAGCAAAGTAGCACATCGGCGCACTAGGAGGGAGTAGATCCCAAAGAAGGGTGTGCTAGTCCTTTCAAAAATAAACCTAAATTTAAATTTTTAAATGTAATTAAATGTTTGAGGACTGAGGGAAATATGAGCCATGTATTTGAACAAGATGAAGTTATTGTAATATATAATGTTTCCTTTAATGGTTGACAATAGGAGGGATCTATATTTGATTTGGAAAAGATGCCCATTGAATGTAATTCAATGAAATTCAATGTGAGTAGGTGGATGGAGGGAAGGCTCGAGGAGCCCCTATTTTGTAAAATATCTTTTTTTTCAAAATTCATTTAGATGATTAGAATATTAGAGAATGAGTGAGGAGAGAGCTCAAGAGAGGAGAGGAAGTGTTGAAGAATCTGTAGTAGTCCAACCTTTGTAAATCTTGTATAGAAGCATTCAGATGCAATACAAAAGGAGTTTCTCATGCATGTAAGGTGTTTGTGTTTTTATATGTGTTGAATGGTTATTTTTTCAATGTGTTTCTGTGTTCATTCATGTATTCTATAGATGTCTGCAAATAGGTTTCATTTGCAGGTTTAGATAGATTTCTCTATGTGCAAATTTCTGAGTAGTTTTGGGCTCTTAGGCTTGTGAAAGGAGTGCACACCAGAGTGTTGAAAACTCTGTGAAGCCAGTGCAAGGAGTGCACTTGAAATATGTTGTGAGTTTTGAGAAAGAGTGTGACAGGTGGGCACACCAGAATAATTCCGAAGCTCAAAAGGAGTAGTGCCAGGGAAGGTCTATCAGAGTTACTGAACATCCTAATATCTAGTTGAAAGAGAAGGAGGACCAATGTTATTGAACACTCTGAGGGATCTATAAAATGTGCATTGAGTAGGAAGAAGGAGTGTGCGAGAACTTTGTTTCAAGTTCTAGGAGAAAGTTTCCAAGAGAGAACACCAAAAGTAAAATCTCAGGACGATTCGTGCAAGTATACACCGTTAGCATGAGGATTGTGCAAGTGAACTTACAGAGTTGTGGTTTCAAGAGGTAATTGCAAGGAGTGAACAAATCCAAATACATTGATAAAGTGTTGGCCAAGCTCAGGAGGATGAGTGTAGAGTGATACGAGAGCACAAGAATTCCCTTGAAGGAATGAAGGGTCAAGACCCTTAGGATTCAAGTAAGTTGAATTCTCAGGAGAAATAGTGCAAGTGTGCGTAAGGTATCTAAAAAAAGTGTATAAGGTAGAGAATATTCCAAGTCTCAGACTATGAGAAAAGCGTAAGGAGTGCGCCAGAGGATGGGTGGCTTCAAGTTAACAAATATTAGGAGAGATAGTGCCATTGAGCATAGAGTCTCTGCAATTTGTGCAGAGGACGGGAACCCTTCTAGTTCTACTTTGCAGGAGAAGCTCAAAATATGTGCAAGTGAACTTATTTCCAAAGTTCAAGCTCAGGAGAGGCAGCATAGGCCAAGGAGTCTAGGTTACTAAAGAAAAGATCAAAAGGATAATCCTTTGGAAATTTCAAAGATCCTTCATCATAAGGAAAGTGAAGTGTGTAGGGGAGAAGAAGCTACAGTTTTCATCAGATCAGTTGTCAGAGTAAATATGGACTGTTAGATCAAAGTCCAGCAGGAGGAGAAGTGCGCATAGAGAAAGATAGATCACAGCCATCAGATCTAGGTGTGAGCTGCAACAGTCATCCAATCAGGAGGTAAGTAACATGGAATTCAATCCTCAGTATCCTTCATAATTCACAAGTCCGAGGGTTTTCTACATTTAGGTGTAGAGGAGACAAGTGTGCCAAAGTCTAAAATCAATCGGGATCATCCATTTAAAAAAGACACATGTCAATATAGGTACAAATTATAGAGGAATATCCAATATCTGAAGATCCAGAGTCCATTTGAACCATCCATATGAGAGGGATAGGTGTCTCTATATCAAGGAATCTGGAGGTATAGTACTACGGAGGAAATAGGTCGAGGTGAGTTAAGAACTCCCGAAGCTCCGAAGAGAGGAGTTCATCATGGTTGTCCATTTATAAGGACACGTCGCATCATATCCGGGGTAGTCTAGAGTCGCAACACTCCAGAGGATTCAGGGCATAGACTGTGCACATTTGTGAAATCTCTGAAGGCCGAATCAAATCTTGGTCATTGGCACCAAGAAAACTTGGTAGCCGATCCTAGAGTCCAGCAGACCAAAACTCCAGGAGCATATGGATTTGGAGCAGGGAGGATCGTCAAAGCTCCAAACAGTGGAGAAGATCCCAGTCGTCTGTTGCAAGGGAGACATGGTGGAAGATCCCACACTCCAGAGAAGGGTCACTCCAGATGAACTGGGGAGGGAGAATATGAAAGTTCCTAGACTCTTGAAGTGATGAAGTCCTGGAGGTCATCATAGTTTTTCGTTGTGAAGGGCATGTGTCAGACGATATAGCACTTAAGAGGATAGATAATCTGAGAGATTTGGAGTGAGGGGTTTCGAAATCCGTCGAAGTTGGAGGCCCAAGGCGTTGTGGACCATTGATCACAGGAGGAAAGGTGGCAACAGATCTGAAGGTTCGGAGGTTCGACACTCTGGAAGTAACTTAGAGAAGCTTTGATAGAGACTCCCGAAGGCCATAGTCAATCCTGACTGTCCAATCGAGGAGGAAACATGGTCTGAAGTCCTGAAAGGAATTCTGGGCATTGATCCAGAAGGGGACACATGGAGGTAGGGTAAGCCATTCGTTGTTTTGACATTGGGAGATATGAAGAGTCGTGTGGTTTGATGACCAAAGGAAAATCATTGAAGATTGGAAACATAATATGAATCGTCGATCCGGTGGAAGAATAGGAGCAGTCTGATCTTCCCCTTATTTCAACAATCGACATTTCATGAGCGTTGTACGTATGTTGGGCATGGTTAAAAATCGTCGAAGTCCAAAACAAAATATGAGTTGTTGATCCATGGAGAAAGGAGGGTCGTCCGATATGACTCTTCATTGATCAAAACTTTACGGGGGTTGTGTGGTTGGATGCGTTCGGAAATCACCGAAAGACGAAGCCCGAATTAGCACCTTTTGGCTTGGTTCTAAGTCACATCCCTTGGTCATATGTCATTTCCACCAGAGGAAAAGTTCGCTAAGACCTGTTTCAATGTTTTAAAAGAAAAGGGCTTGGAGAAGATCATTGAAGGACTGAAATAACATGCTATTGAGTAGCGCTTGCTCACAACCTTGGGTCATATGAGATGTTGGATTGAGAAATAAGGCTAGGTGCCAAAAAATTGTTTCAAAGGAGAAAGGGCTTAGTAAGATCCCGTGGGTTCAGAATTTGGACCTACACAGGGAATTGGAGGAACTATGAACATTAACATGGGGGTTCAGTAGATCCTAAAGAATTGATTCAGCTCTAGATTTAAACGATCCTTGACCATGAGGTCGAACGTACCCCAAGTGAGGGAGGGGGTCTACATTACAAGGTCAATAAGGCTAAGTTCCAAACTCATAGAAGACACTTAGAGAGTTTGAAAATGAAATATGAAGAAAATGTTGTAGCCTATCTCCTTCATGTGGATGAAATTGTCAACACCATCAGAGGACTTGGTGAAATAGTTGTAGAACCAATGATTGTGCAAAAGGTGTTGAGGTCACTAAGCAACATTTGATGTCAAAATATACTTCATTGAGGAAATAAAGGATCTGGATAAATTAACAATGGATGAATTGCATGGGATCCTCACTACATATGAAATGAGAACTGAAAAGGAAAATCCATCAAATAAAGAAGCAACTTTCAAAGATGTGACGTAACCATTGTTGGAAGTGTCCTAATTATCACACCTCTATGTTCCTCTCTTATAGGTGTCACCTATCTTTCACCTTTTACATTTAATCTTGGAATACTCTTAGACTTGCCACCAACTAAAGGTTTATATTTATTAAGGAAAAAGGACTATTATCAAAGTACTGGAAGGACGCTTCCTTCTATGACATTCTTTTCATGCCATCTAATTAAAAATATACTCCAACATCAAACAAGTAATCACCCTCTACAAGCATCTCTTTAGGGCTAACACCATACGAATGGAAAATATGTGAAGTAACCATTATTTTAAGTATCCTAATTAGCACATTTCTTTGTTCCTCACTTATAGGTGTCACATATCTTTCACCTTTCACATTTAATCTTGGAATACTCTTAGACTTTCCACCAGCTAATGGTTTATATTTTTTAAGTCAAGGGAACCATTATGAAAGTACTGGAAGGACAATTCCTTCTATGACATTTTTTTCATTCCCTCTAATTAAAAATATCCTCCAATATCGAATAAGTAATAACCCTATACAATTATCTCCTTAGTTATAATACCATACAAATGGAAAATATGTGACGTAACCATGATTGGAAGTATCCTAATTATCAGACTTCAATGTTCCTTGCTTGTAGGTGTCACATATATTTCACCTTTCGCTTTTAAGTTTTGACTACTCTTATACTTACCACCATCTAAGGGTTTATATTTCTTAAGGAAAGAGGACCATTATCAAAGTACTGTAAGGACTATTCCTTCCATCACATTCTTTTCATGCCCTCTAATTAAAAATATTCTCCCACATCAAAAAAGTAATCACCCTCTACAAGCATATCTTGAGGGCCAAGACCATACAAATGGAAAATATGTGACGTAACCATTATTAGAAGTATCCTAATTATCGCACTTCTATGTTCCTCACTTATAGGTGTCACATATCTTTCACCTTTCGCATTTAAGCTTGGACTACTCTTATACTTGCCACCAGCTAAGGGTTTATATTTGTTAAGACAAGAGGACCATCATGAAAGTATTGGAATGACTCTTCCTTCCATGGCATTCTTTGTGTGCACTCTAATTAAAAATATCATCCAACATCAAACAACTAATCATTGTCTGCAAGCATCTCTTTAGGGATAAGACCACACAAATGGAAAATTGTGACATAACCATGACTGGAAGTATCCTAATTAGCACACTTCTATGTTCATTTCTTATATGTGTCACGTATATTTCACCTTTCACATGTAAGCTTGGACTACTCTTAGACTTTCCATCAGCTAAGGGTTTATATTTGTTAAGGCAAGAGGACCATTATCAAAGTATTGGAAGAACTCTTCCTTCCATGACATTCTTTTTGTGCCATCTAATTGAAAATATCCTCCAACATCAAACAAGTAATTACCATTTACAAGCATCTCTTTGGGGCGAAGAGCATACAAATTGGAAATATGTGACATAACCATGATTGGAAGTATCTTGATTAACACACTTTTATGTTCCTTTCTTATAGGTGTCACATATCTTTCACCTTTCGCATTTAATCTTGGACTACTCTTAGACTTGCCACCAACCAAGGGTTTATATCTATTAAGGTAATAGGACCATTATGAAGGTACTGGAAGGACTCTTCCTTCCATGACATTCCTTTTGTTTCCTCTTGTTGTGTCCATTTCGTCACTTGGGTGAGAAAAACAAGGGCACTTGCATGTCTAGTTGGGCCTGCTAGACAAGACAGAGGTTAGTGCATGAGTTAAACAATCCAAGCACATGAAATAAACAAGTAAACAAACTAAAAACAACTAAGGAAATAAAACTAGAATGCATAAGAAACTTTGAACCAAAACAAATCAACCAATGACCAAGATTATGCCACCAATGGATAACTATATTAGTTG